>PISX010010278.1:55095-71564 GCA_004024625.1 Mellivora capensis
ATCTCCCTGATGGCTAGTGATGATGAACATTTTTTCATGTGTCTGATAGCCATTTGTATGTCTTCATTGGAGAAGTGTCTGTTCATATCTTCTGCCCATTTTTTGATATGATTATGTTTTGTGTGTGTTGAGTTTGAGAAGTTCTTTATAGATCCTGGATATCAACCTTTTGTCTGTACTGTCATTTGCAAATATCTTCACCCATTTCGTGGGTTGCCTCTTTGTTTTGTTGACTGTTTCCTTTGCTGTGCAGAGCTTTTGATCTTGATGAAGTCCCAAAAGTTCATTTTTGCTTTTGTTTCCTTTGCCTTTGGAGACATATCTTGAAAGAAGTTGCTGTGGCTGATATCAAAGAAGTTACTGCCTATGTTCTCCTCTAGGATTCTGATGGATTCTTGTCTCACGTTGAGGTTCTTTATCCATTTTGAGTTTATCTTTGTGTATGGTGTAAGAGAATGGTCGAGTTTCATTCTTCTACATATAGCTGTCCAATTTTCCCAGCACCGTTTATTGAAGAGACTGTCTTTTTTCCACTGTATATTTTTTCCTGCTTTGTCGAAGATTATTTGACCATAGAGTTGAGGGTCCATATATGGGCTCTCTACTCTGTTCCACTGCTCTATGTTTCTGTTTTAATGCCAGTACCATGCTGTCTTGGTGATCACAGCTTTGTAGTAAAGCTTGAAATTGGGTAATGTGATGCCGACAGTTTTATTTTTGTTTTTCAACATTTCCTTAGAAATTTGGGGTCTCTTCTGATTCCATACAAATTTTGGGATTATTTGCTCCAGCTCTTTGAAAAACACCGGTGGAATTTTGATCAGAATGGCATTAAAAATATAGTTTGCTCTAGGCAGTATAGACGTTTTAACAATGTTTATTCTTCCTATCCAAGAGCATGGAATGGACTTCCATCTTTTTGTGTCTTCTTCAATTTCTTTTATGAGTGTTCTGTAGTTCCTTGAGTACAGATCCTTTACCTCTTTGGTTAGGTTTATTCGCAGGTATCTTATAGTTCTTGGTGCTATGGTAAATGGAATCGATTCTCTAATTTCCCTTTCTGTATTTTCACTGTTAGTGTATAAGAAAGCCACTGATTTCTGTACATTGACTTTGTATCCTGCCATGTTACTGAACTGCTGTATGAATTCTAGTAGCTTGGGGGTGGAGTGTTTTGGGTTTTCCATATAAAGTTTCATGTCATCCACGAAGAGAGAGAGTTTGACTTCTTCATTGCCAATTTGGATACTTTTATTTATCTTTGTTGTCTGATTGCTGTTGCTAGGACTTCTAATACTATGTTGAACAAGAGTGGTGAGAGTGGGCATCCTTGTCGTGTTCCTGATCTCAACGGGAAGGCTGTGAGCTTTTTCCCATTGAGGATTATATTTGCTGTGGGTCTTTCATAGATAGATTTAATGAAGTTCAGGAATGTTCCCTATATCCCTATACTTTGAAGCGTTTTAATCAGGAACGGATGTTGGATTTTGTCAAATTCTTTTTCTGCATCAATTGAGAGGACCATGTGGTTCTCCTCTCTTCTCTTAATTGATTTGTTCTATCACATTGATTGATTTGAGAATGTTGAACCACCCTTGTAAGCCAGGGATGAATCCCACATGGTCGTGGTGGATGATCTTTTTAATGTACTGTTGGATCCTGTTTGCTAGGATCTTGTTGAGAATCTTAGTATCCATATTCATCAGTGATATTGGTCTGGAATTCTTTTCGGTGTGGTCTTTGCCTGGTTTCAGGATCAGGGTAATGCTGGCTTCATAAAAAGAGTCTGGAAGTTTTCCTTCTGCTTCAATTTTTTGAAACAGCTTCAGGATAATTGGTGTTATTTCTTTTTTTTAAAAGACCTTAAGGCTCTTTTTTTTTTTTAATCTTTTTATTTTAATTTATTTATTTATCAGAGAGAGAGAGAGAGAGAGAGAGAGAGTACAAGCACAGGCAGACAGAGCGGCAGGCAGAGGCAGAGGGAGAAGAAGGCTCCCTGCCGAGCAAGGAGCCCGATGTGGGACTCGATCACAGGACGCTGGGATCATGACCTGAGCCGAAGGCAGCTGCTTAACCAACTGAGCCACCCAGGCGCCCCTGGTGTTATTTCTTCTTTGAAAGTTTGGTAGAATTCCCCAGGGAATCTGTCAGGTCCTGGGCTCTTGTTTTTTGGGAGGTTTTAGATCACTGCTTCAATCTCATTACTAGATATCGGTCTATTCAGGTTGTCAATTTCTTCCTGGTTCAATTTTGGGAGTTTATATTTTTTTAGGAATGCATCCATTTCATCTAGGTTGCTTAACTTCTTGGCATATAAATGTTGATAATAGCTTCTGATGATTGTTTCTACTTTCTTGGTGTTAGTTGTGATCTCTCCCTTTTCATTCATAATTTTGTTAATTTTAGTTTTCTCTCTTTTCTTTTGGATTAGTTTGGCAAATGGTTTATCGATCTTATTGATTCTTTCAAAAAACCATCTTCTAGTTTCATTGATACGTTCTACTGTATCTCTAGTTTCTACCTCATTGATCTCTGCTCTAATCTTGATTATTTCCCTTCTTGTGTGTGGAGTTGGTTTAATTTGTTGTTGATTCTCCAGTTCTTTAAGGTGTAGAGAAAGCTGTTTTATTCTGGATTTTTCAATTTTTTTGAGGGAGGCTTGGATGGCTATGTATTTCCTCCTTAGGACCGCCTTTGCTGTATCCCATAGGTTTTGGACTGAAGTGTTTTCATTCTCATTGGTTTCCTTGAATTGTTTAAGTTCTTCTTTGATCTCCTGGTTGATCCAAGCATTCTTAAGCAAGGTGGTCTTTAGCTTCCAGGTGTTTGAGTTCCTTCCAAACTTTTCCTTGTGATTGATCTCCAGTTTCAAAGCATTGTGATCTGAGCATATGCAGGGAATAATCTCAGTCCTTTGGTATCAGTTGAGTCCTGATTTGTGATCCAGTATGTGGTCTATTCTGGAGAAGATTCCATATGCACTTGAGAAGAATGAGTATTCTGTTGTTTTAGGGTGGAATGTTCTGTATATATCTATGAGGCCCATCTGGTCCAATGTGTCATTCAATGCTCTTGTTTCTTTATTGATTTTCTGCTTGGATGATCATCTATTACTGAGAGAGGCATGTTAAGATCTCCTACTATTAATGTATTCATATCAATATGACTCTTTTTCTTGATTAATAATTTTCTTATGTAATTGGCTGCTCCCATATTGGGAGCATAGATATTTACAATTGTTAGATCATCTTGGTGGATAGTCCCTTTAAGAATGATGTAGTGTCCTTCTGTATCTCTGACTACAGTCTTTAGTTTAAAATCTAATTTATCTGATATGAGAATCCTTACCCCAGCCTTCTTTTGAGGCTCTTTGGCATGAAAGATGCTTCTCCATCCCTTCACTTTCAGTCTGGGTGTATCCTTAGTTTCAAAATGAGTCTCTTATAGACAACATATGGATGGGTCTTGTTGTTTTATCCAATCTGCAACCCTGTGTCATTTTATGGGCGCATTTAGGCCATTCACATTAAGAGTGATTATTGATAGATACGTTTTTATTGACACCGTGTTACCTTTGAAGTCTTTCTTTCTGTAGATTGTCTCTATATTTCTGTTCAATGATATTCTTAGGATTTTTCCTCTTTTATAGAACCCCCTTAATATTTCTTGCAGTGTCAGCTTGGTGGTCGCATACTCTTTTAAGCCTTGCCAGTCTTGGAAACTCTTTATCTCTCCATCCATTTTGAATGTCAGTCTTTCTGGATAAAGTATTCTTGGCTGCATGTTCTTCTCATTTAGTGCCCTGAATATATCTTGCCAGCCCTTTCTGGCTTGCCAGGTTTCTGTGGACAGGTCTGATGTTTTTCTGATGGGCTTTCCTCTGTTCATAAGGAACTTCTTTGTCCTAGCTGTCTTCTTGAGGGCCTGTCTACAATTATAATTCCTCATTCTTACTATCAGGTGTCTTGAGGACTTTTGAGAATCTATAATCTTGTGGGGAGACCATTCTGCCTCTAGTACATGAATGCTGGTTCCATTCGTGAGATTGGGAAAATTTTCATGGAGAACTTGTTCCACTGTATCTTCTAGACTTCTTTCTTTCTCCTCCCCTTCAGGGATTCCAATAATCCTGATGTTGGAATGTTTCATGGCATTATTTATTTCCCTGATTCTGTTTTTGTGGCTTCTAAGCTGTTTGTTTTAGGCTTCCTCTTGATCCTTTCTATCTGTTTATCCTCCAGATCACTAATTCTATCTTCTGTTTCAGTTACCCTAGCTTTTAAAGAATTTATATTAGATTGGAACTCATTGAGAGCATTGTGAACATCATCCCTGGTGACTTTCAGTTCTGCCCTAACATTGTGAACATAATCCCTGGTGACTTTCAGTTCTGCCCTCATCAATTAAGTTTTGTCATCCATGGCTTTCTCCAACCTAGCTATTGCCTGGATAATTGTTAGCCTGAATTCCCTTTCTGACATATTGTCTATGTCGATAGCCATTAGCTCTGTTGCAGAAGGCCCAGCCTCTGAATTTTTCTTCTGTTCGGCATTCCTCCTCCTAGTCATTTTGGTGCGAGATGGCTGAATGGATGTAGCTGGATGTATCGAGCGTGGTGCCATCAAGGTGCACCCTGGAACGCTTCTGAGCAATCAAGAGTCCCCACCCAAATGAAAGAAAAAAGAAAGAGAGAAAAAAGAGAAAGAGAGAGAGAGAGAGAGACAGGAAAAAAAAAAAAAGATAAAAGAGAAGGCTCAGCCCAAATGGGCCCCAAGGTAAGATTTATGATAAGTATACAAAAAAAAGGTAAGATTTATGATAAGTATACAAACAAAAAGACTGATAAAAGTATATGACAAGAGAAAAAATATATATATGAAAGCAAAACAAAACAAAACAAAAAGAACCTCGTCAAAAAGAACCCCAAATATAAGATTTATATACTATCAGGACAAACACAAATACACAGAAACACTGGCGGAAGACAAAGATGGGAGAGTGGTTAAAAATTCTCAGTGTGGGTGAGGAAGGTCATTTTGATTCTTTCTGGATGTATCTTGATATCTTTGTTAAAGGATTCAACTTTCCTAAGATAAAGGGGGATTAAAAATTGGTTTACCTATAGGGGTAGCATTGATTGGGGAAAGGGATTACCTTGAAGCTTAACTCTATATGAGTATTAAAAAATAAAAATAAAAAAAGAATAAACTAAACTAAACTAAAATTTTAAAAAATTAAAAAATAGAAAAGCAAAAGAAAAACACGGGTATATGTATCAAAATTTCAAGTTAAAAGGTTATTATGGAATTTGATGTACTGGACATCTCACTGTGATGGTAAACAGGTTAAAAAATTATCTATATAAAAAATAAAAAATAATGAACCAGAATAGTGGGAACAAATTAAAAATAAAAGTTGTATCTATGAAATAGTGGTGGTTGTTCTCTTGTCGTCTTTTTTTTTTTTTTCCCAGTTGGCTTTCTGGGGGAGGGGCCTGCCACGTGGGTTTTCAGGCAATGTTCCCTGAGTTAAGTCCTCACGCCCCCCTCAAGGGGGTGGGCTCTGAGGAAACCAGTTTCTCAGGCTTTTGTTCTCTGGAGGTTTTTATGTTTGTTTGTTCATTTGTTTTCTCTCGCCTTGATAGCTTTTGATGGTTTTTGGAGGTTTAGAGGAAAGCAAACTGCACACAGACCTCCCTCTCAGAGAGAAGCCTCAGTCTGTTCCCCTCTGGGTGCTGCAGAGCACATACATTCCCCCTCGGCTGTTGGCAGAGCAGTTCCGAGTCCCGGCCCCTGGGGACACAGGAACTCCTGCTTGTACCCAAAACCATGACAAGGGCAGTTGTCTGGGTAGCTCCAGACCGCCAGAGAGGTTCCAAGCAGCTGATCGCACACTGGCCTGGTCTGGGAGTGCCTAGACTTTCCAGGTCTGAGAGCGTCGGGCTGGCGCCTGCACACACCTCTCTCATGGGAGGGTGTGGGGTGCAACTGAGGCTCTGATAGCACAGCGTGGTGCATGCGTGGGGACTGCAAAAAGGCTGTGCTTCTGCTGACTGGAGAGACTCCCAGCCCCTCACGGGAGCCGAACCCCACACGCTCTCAGACGCGCTCTCAGATGCGCTCATGGCTCAGGGACCAAGACCTGGTTTCTTCGCTGCACTCTCTCTGGCTCAGCGCCAGGGGTGGCTGTCCTGGGTCCAGGGACTTAAGACCTTGTCCCTAACTGCCCCAATTCCCACAATTTCCCCCCGCGATCCTTTGCTCTTTTTGAGTGCTTTCAACCAGACTCCAAGTTAGTGCTGGTCCCCAGTCGCAGGGCACTCTGGGATTGGGGTATTATTTTCCAATGGGTCGCTTCCGGTGGCTCCTTCCCCCTTTTGTTTATCTTCCGATATCAGTCCGATGTTCCCACCCTGCTTTACCTGCCCACTGGCATCTTCTGCCCCCGTAGAGATCCAGACGTGTATAATTCTAATCTCAGGCTGATTTCATGGGTGATCAGAGTTCTTCGGTAGGTAGCTCACTTTAGGGTACAGGTTGAAATGGCACCTCCTCCTACTTCCCCGCCATCTTGTCTCCTCCTACTAATGTATTTTTAAACATTGGTTAAAGCTTGAGATGTGCGTCACAAAATATCAAAGTGAAAACTAAGAAAGGTATGTAATATTAAATGTTGTTACAACTACAATTCATGTTGTAGTGACTTCTGAAAGCTGACCCTTTGGTTTTATGAACCTTTCAATAAGTTCTGTAGAGAATATTAAATACAGAAAATATTAAAGATTTCCACACATTTTTACATGGACACTCCACAAATACACTGTGTACAACCCAGACATACATTTTCCTGAATCATCTTTTTTTTAAAGAGAATCTAAACTAAATCCATTTTGGGAAATTAGAAGAAATCTCAGATCATCAAAAGCTTGAAATAATTTTGGACTCATTAACATAATAAGAATAGATCTTTGTATACTTAAATCACTAGAAAAGACAAATCACAAAATTGTAATCTCTTGAAAATGCTTTAAAATCACCATTACAGTTCTGATAGAATCACAACAAAATCCATCAGATTGTTGCCAAAACAGAAATATTTTTTGTTGTCAAATCATACCCTCTCTTGCCAGCTAGAATCAGGAAATGTTTACAGCAACCTAGCGCTATCATGAGAAAGGAATGCAGATTTCATGCACATAAAGAGAGAGCAGTAGATTCCTCAAGGAAGTCCTAGATGTCAGTTGTCCTATACAAACCGTAAAAGATATGGCATGGAGCTGTCATGAATACAGTGGTTTCATAATCCATAGCACCATTGGAAGTCACAGGTGATAACATATAAAGATCTGTTGATGATTAATACTTACCTTTTAGCTAGAAATCTCTATTAATGAATAAACCTTTGGTAAATGTGTAAGTCTGAGATTCTTCCTGACCTATAAGTTAATTTTTGGGAGGAAACCCAAAAATAGAGTCAAAAGTAGAATTCACTAAGATTTCTTGACTGGTTACCTCATCTTTATACAGGAGCACACTTCCATCCACCTCAAAACCACCCCTGTTTCCACACCTCAGGGGAGGATTAATTTCTACAAGGGCCACTGATAATTTTCACCCTAAGCTTTGCATCTGATAAAGGGACATTATCTAGGAGCTTAGTACTACATTTGAGTTTAGTACAAAAATTAGGAAACATTCTGAGAATTGGTAATATCGGGACTAGCACCAAATGAAAAATATATCACAACATCTTAATTCTCCCCGTTTTTCATTCTTTACTCACTGAACTACTTAAGACAAGAATGTAAGTGAATATACTGCACAGAATACATGTGTCAGATAGGAGCCAGACAAAAGAATTTGCCAGAAGGTTGGCAATGATCATCCAATAAAAATAATCGGAAAACAACAATGGCAGCAATCCCACTCAGAGCTATAACCAAGAAACAAAACATTTTAATGCTACTATCTGTGTTTTATCATTCCTACTTGGATGTTATATACTACTTCTCTTCCAAAGGTTTCCAACTATCTGTGATTCAAGACTAATGTCAGCCATGCTGACAATTTTAATTTGAAGGGCAGAGGGAAGGGAGAGAGAAAACTTCAGAGATTACCTTGTTCACTAAAAGCATCTCTGTCATTTCGCTTCTTTTTTAGGGAAACACCCCTGGATCTCTTCAGAAATCAAAATACAGACTAAAAATAGGACATCCTAAAAATGTGTGCCAGATGTAGCATATCTAGGGCTTTTCTCACCCCGGGGTATTTGCCAACTCCCACTTGACACATCCCAAATATTTTTAGCACTTCAAAGTCTCTTACTTATTGCTGGCACAGCTGGAAGCTAAAAATACTCACACTGTATAATGCTACTTAAAAAGTCAAAGATTTTTTTTTAAGTATCATTTATGCAGAATATGTTCTCATAATAGGAGCTCAGGTAAAAGCAGTTTAGCTGAGAATGGAGAGGGTCAGAACAAGGAGGCCAAGTACAGTGGAGACCATTCCACAGGAATGATTAGGACTCATTTAGCTACCTTTTCAAATGAATCCTAATGACTGGGCAGCCGAGTGCAGCTAGAGCTGACCCAGCAGCTTGGAAATCTACAGACAGGTAATGGTAATAGGCATGAGGTTTGGTAGGAGCTATGCGGGACACAGTAGTGGATAAAGCAGGGTTCAGGGAGGGGAAATACAAGCTCGTGGGAGACTGGTTCCTGACATAATTCCATTAGGAGAAGAATAACGCAAGTACGGCAAAAATATAAATGCATGGTCATTTAAGGACAACGTTCGGACAAGGTACCGTTTCTAATACTGTAAATGTGGAGGTAATGAAGGTCTGATTGTGAAGCCATCAAAGGGAGCAAAAGTAACCAGGAAATATATGTGCTTGAAAGACAAATGGTGATCACTTGGGAAAAGGCTAGAAATCAATTACTGGAAACTGTACTATCCAGATCACAGAAAGAACCAGGGAGAGAGGAGGAGATGGAGAAATTCTGCAGTCAGGGAACTTGCATTCTATAACAGGACTTGTGTCAAGGCCAGGGACAAGGTAAGGCTGATTATCAGGCTGCCTATGAGATGAGAAACACCTAGTGTCATGGATGCAAGCAGTTCTCCGCATATGCTTTGCTTAAGACTCCAAGTGAGCACGTCGCCTTGGCCCATCGACAAGGTGATGCTCCTCTTTACATATAGGAAGGATTGAACAAAATCCTCTCTGGATTTAAACCAAAATATCATTTTCTAGTACAAGCACTGCCATTTGTTCCTTTAATAAGGTGAGTCAGATTTTCTCAGAAATACATTTGAGTTTCACAACCCTGTTTTGACCAAATATGTTTATTTCTATATGGAATTTAATCAAAGTCATTAACAGCACTTGAATCTACAGAACGAGTATTCACTGGCAGCTGCTGGATGCTTGCTTTGAATAGGACAGTTTCGAATGCTGGCTCTGACTGACCACATCCAGATGATAAATTCTCAAAATTCTGAATAACAAATCTGTCAATGTGGGCACAGCTTTCATGATTGGGGCACACCTGGGAATACAGGAACATATCCAACAGGATCTTGAAGGACCTAGTTCCTCTTCAGTCAGCTGCCAGGATATGTGAGGGCCACTCGCTTCTTCATTCTTTTGGGGAGAACTGCACTTGGGTAACAAACCACAAAGCAGCTGTTTCTCCCTTTTTTCCCCCTGGGAAGCCATCAAGCCTGGATCTGTAATTTAGTAGAAACTAAGACATGAGAATAAAGCCGAATGTATTTTCATTTTTTTCTTTTTAATGAAATCAGAGACAGAAATGTTTAGCAACAATGCAAGTTCCATATAAATGCGAGTTCGTGCTATCTTCGATTGGTGTCACAGGAAATTCTGAAGCAGAAATAAGAAAATCACCCAGCGGTGGTATCATGGACATTTCAATGTTGGACAGGCAGGGAGATGAATTAGGAAATGTCAGCTAACGAAGTGTGGGGCATACTATTACTCTCCTCCCACCTCCAATGAGGACTTTGTAAAGAACTCATAGGATATGGATAATTACTTTGGGTTTGAATAAAAGAATGGAGCAAATACATCTGCCTCAGGTTCCCCTGAACATGGTGGCTGAAATCCCAGATGGTCTCTACCCTTTTCCTCAAGCCGTGCCTTCATCAGCTTAACGGGGACTTCCACTAACTCTCGGGAATGCAGTGAAGAGCTCGACACCGTCACATGCTGCCATTGTCGCAGTAATTCCTACTTGCTCTCTCTATAGAACGGGGTTTCTGCTTTAAGTTTTTGGCCCAGGAAACCCGTTTCTTGCCAGGATCTGACTCCAGTCTATAAGGCAGGTCCCTTCACCTGCTTCGATTTCCCATATCATGCTTTCTCTTTCACTCTGCCTGATAGGGATCGTGCCACGATTGTGAAGATCACTTGACAATCACAGTCTTATTCTGATTTTAGTCTTTTCTATATGCAGGGCTTTCCCTTCTATATACCATGCTTTGCCTTGCCTGCTGGATCGGAATCCTTGCCGTTGACACATGACCATTCTTCGTTCACTTAGCCCGTCCCTTCTTCTCTGGGCGTTCAATGGCACAGCTGCTCCTGTAGGACTAGCTGCTGCAGCCAGATGGAATTCCTCAGCTCTGAGAAGGGCATCCAGCAATGACTTTTTTTTCTCTTTTCTATTATCCTTGCGGGTTTTCATTAATTTATTTATTTATTTTTACGTTTCGAGTACCTCTTGTCTCCAATTATAATAACATAGAGGCCATTCATAACTCAAATATGGGTTGTTCACAGAACGGTCATTCAGGAATGCATTTTTCTCTCAGAAAAAATGCTTTAATTAGTAATTATATCATATTTTCAATTTATTATGTACTAGCCAAAACATTGAACCCCTAAGGAGACTAAACTATAGGTATCAAGGGATACTGCAGAAGATTCCTGGTTGTATCATTAATGTCCCAAGTGGCCATATACTTTTCCTTTTATTCATAACCCCTTGGAAGCTATGCTGTGCTCAGGTGCTAGAGCTGCCCCCACAACGTGGTATGTGTAAGAGTGACAAAGCCTCCTTGGCCATCCACGTGAGAAAAATCGGAGTCACCGAGAATGAGGTTCATATAGAGCTGCAGGCCCGTGGTTTACAAGCAACAAAAGAGCAGGCATGTGGTAGTGTATCAGTCTGCCGACACAGCTATAACAGAATGGCACAGCCCGAGTGGCTGGAGCTACAGAAATTCACATTCTTATAGTTCCGGAGGCTAGAAGTCCCAAGATCAAGGTGCCAACAGGTTTGGTTTTTCCTGAAGCCCCACTCCTAGGCTTGTAGATGGTCATTTTCTTGTTGTGTCCTCACATGGTCTTTCCTCTGTGAGCACAATTCCCTGGTGTCCCTTCATATGTGCAAATTTCCTCTTCTTAGAAGGTCACCATACCTTGTGACCTAGGGGCTCTTTAGGTACTATAAATACCAACCATTTATTTGTTACATGTTTGGCAAAGATCTTTTCCCCCTGTATATCCTTACATCATAAGGGCACATAGGGCACAACCTTGTGACCTCCTTTTAATGTAATCACCTTCTTAAAGATTTTATCTCTAAATAGGATTATGTGCTGAGGTGCTGGGGGCTAGGACTTGAACACATGGACTTAGGGGGACATAATTCAGCTCACCACAGGTAGGAAGCACCAGTCTCCTCACCGGTAGCACAGGCCCTGGTAGGGCAGGATCCATGTGTGAGTCACATGTAAGTGATGATGATGTCAGAAAAGAGCAGTGACCAAGTTACTCGTGCGTACCTATTTATTGCTAAAAACATTACTTATGTGAAACCTAAGAATCAGAAATAAACAATAATTCACAGGCAGAACACTGGTAACTAATGCTAAGTAGTCCTATATCACAATACACAGGATTTGTGGCAAAGAAGTGTTTTAGCCAAATGCAGACCTACAGCATAGTCCTAGATCAGTTTTATTACAAGTTACTTAAAAGATTCAGTGACTTCTAGACATTGTTTAAAATCAGAGGTATCATCAATCAAGATAAAAAAATAATTTACTCATCAAATCGAAAGTATTTATTGTTCAAGTCAGGGTTTCAGATGCTGGTTGCACAGCAGTAGACAAAACAAAGACATTTTTGTTCTCAGGGAGATTGTTGGGTAACAGAAGAGACCATGAGCAGAAAGGTGGGTATGGATTCAAAGTAATGAGAAATATTATTTCTATGAATATGAATAAAGCTGGATGTGGAGATAGAGTTACAATAGTTTTATTTTTGTCCCGAATAAATGAGGGAGCACTGTGCACCTCTATAGAAGAGTCTTCTGGGTAGAGGCTTTAGTGGGTGCCAAGGCTTGGTTGTTGGAGGAACACTCAGGAAATGACACAGGTGTGAGTTGGAAGTCGGGAAGACACAACCAAGCAGAGGTAGATGATGCCTTATGATGTAAGGATATACAGAGGGAAAAGATCTTTGCCAAACATGAACAAATAAATGGTTGGTGTTTATAGTACCTAAAGAGCCCCTATAAGATGATGAGAAAAATACAAACGAAGGCATAAGAATAGGGCAAGTCAGAGACAGGGAAATCTCATAGGTCAAGGAAATATCTCTAAGATATCGAGCAAATAAGGAACTGCAAATTCAAACGATAACTGGATATGATAGTTTTTCACAAATCAGATTATTTTAGAAAATGAGGAGGAAAGAATAGATAAGAAGTGACAATATTCAGAATAGCAAGAATGCATGTAATGGACAATCTCATGAATGACTGCTGGGGATACAAATCACTTTAGCCATTTTTGAAGACAATCCAGCAATCAATTCTTGAGAATTTATGCTAGAGGAAAAAGCGTACGATACTTCCATTTTATATTTGTCTATCTTATTTCTGTATGCTTGTATGAGGATAGACTAAGGTTGAAGGATGCACACCATACTGATAATACTTATTGCCTCAGAAGGAAAATGAAGAAGATGATAAAATTTATCACTATTATTTTTTCAAGTTTTTATTTAAATTCCAGCTAGCTAACATACAGTGTTATATTAGTTTCAGGAGTATGATGTAGTGATTCAGCATTTCCTTATACAACCCTGTGTTCATCACAAGTGCCCTCCTTATTCCCCATCACCTATTTAACTCATCTCCCATCCATCTCCCCTCTATCAGTTTTTTCTCTATAGCTAAGAGTTTGTTTCTCTATTTGCCTCTCTCTTTTATCCCCGCTATGCTCATATGTTTTGGTTCTTATATGCCACATGAGTGAAATCATATGGTATTTGTCTTTCTTTGGCTGATTTATTTCACTTCATGTAAAACTCAACACCAAAATATAAATAATCTAATTTAAAAATGGGCAGGAGACACAACTAGACATTTTTCCAAAGAAGACATACAGTTGGCCAACAGACGCATGAAAAGATGCTCAACAACACTGATCATCAGGGAAATGCAAATCAGAAGTACAATGAGAGATCTCCTCACACCTGTCAGAAAGGCTAAAATCAGCATCAGAAGAACAGGTGTTGGTGAGGATGCAGAGAAAGGGGCACCCTCTTCCACTGTTAGTGGGAAAGCAAACTAGCACAGCCACTCTGGAAGATAGTCTGGAGGTTTCTCAAAAAGTTAAAGATAGAACTACCCTATGATCCAACAACTGAACTACTAAGTATTTACCCAAAGAATACAAAAATACTAATTCAAAGGGATACATGCACCCCGAAGTTTATAGTAACACTATCTATAATAGCCAATATATGGAAATAGTCCAAGTGTCCATTGACTGATGAATGGATAAAGAAGATATGGTATGTATACACAAAGGAATACTACTCAGCCATAAAAAGGAATGAAAGCTTGCCATATTCAATGACTTGCATGGAGCTTGCGAATATTATGATAATCAATATTATTTTTATGTAAAAGAAAAATATGTATTCCTGAGACATTTGCACTAAATCATATCATTTAAAGACACTTAAGAAAGGAAACATTTCAACTGCATTTTTCTCTCTCTAGGACCTTATGACTGATTGAACTTTGCAGTAAATTGATCACTTTGAACAAGTTAAATGAGTTATTTTTCTTAGACAAATGCAACCATAATTATGTAAATATAAAAGAGGGTTACATGGAAGATTTTTCTACTTATTCTGACAGCAGAAAAATTACAAGACAATTATCCCTAATAGACCACTGTGAATCTAGTTTTTTAAATAAAATCCATCAATAAGCAGAGTTTAACATGAAAATGGACTCAATGGTATCTCAATCCACTAGTGGGAAATTATTATCAGGCAGTCCTGTGGCATAGAGCCAAGGCAGCATTACAGAAGTCTACATGGTCTCTTACACACAAACATAGTAATGAACACATTCTCTCTCTCAGATCTCTGTATGATGTAAGTCAACTCATGTCATCCATGATCCTTTAACAGAAAGTCTATATCCATCATATCTTTGTTTTTAGATAACAGTAATGAGATTTCTAATATGCTGAACCTTATAATTAAATGAGAATATAGGGGCGCCTGGTGGCTCAGTTGGCTGAGCATCTGCCTTCGGCTCAGGTCATGATCTCCAGGTCCTGGGATCGAGCCCCAGCCTCTCTTTTCTCGCTCAAATAAATAAATAGAATTTTTCTAAATAAATGAGAGTATAAGATGATGATGGACAGGAAAACTATGAAATGTAAAGTGCATCTCTGTTTGTTATTTTGTCTTCAGTAAGTACTTTATCTATTAGAATTGGATGTGGCTTAAAATCATGCAATTTTATCTGTCTTTTATTGATACTCAAATATTTTTTCTTTCCAATTTCAGAACCATGAGATGGATAATTTACATCTTATTTATTAGAAGGCCATAAATTGAAATATTTTTTCCTCAAAGTATAATTGAAGCAAAAGAAATGCAGCATTTAATTTTGGCCTTTTTAAGCAATCCACCCCTACCATGAAAATCACAGTTGTATAACACTGATTGATGTCACATTGGTGGTCATAAGGATCACAGTGTACATCCTTCACAAACTAAACAATATACTTACCTATGAGGCAAATCAGAAAAAAAAAATTAATCAAAATTAAAATAAGGGCTAATTTTTTGCAAGATTTAAGAAATACTACTTTTGGTACCTAAATGTCATTTTATAAACATATATGTATACCTATGAATTACACAGCTAACTCTCTCAGCATCTTCTCATAATAATTCTAGAAATGCAACAGTCTAGTGAACACTGACCCTGACTGTCCTTATAAAAAGTGAAGTTTCAGGGGAGGAGCAAGATGGCGGAGAAGTAGCAGCTGAGATGGCATCAGGTAGCAGGAGATCAGATAGATAGCTTATCAAAACATTGCGAACACCTACAAATCCAACGGGAGATCGAAGAGAGGAAGAACAGCAATTCTGGAAACAGGAAATCGACCACTTTCTGAAAGGTAGGACCGGCGGAGAAGTGAATCGAAAGTGACGGGAGGATAGACCGCGGGGGAGGGGCCGGCTCCCGGCAAGCGGCGGAGCAACGGAGCACTAAATCGGGACTTTTAAAAGTCTGCTCCACGGAGGGACATCGCTCCAGAGGCTAAACCGGGGTGAAGCCCACGCGGGGTCAGCGTGGCCCCAGGTCCCGTAGGGTCACAGAAGGGTGTCTGAGTGTCACAGAGCTAGCAGGTATCGGAGAGGGAAGCCGGCTACAGAGACAGAGCTGAAGAGTGAGCTCTCAGCTCGGGGTTACCTTGAAACGGTCGCAGGCTGGGTGAGCTCGGAGCGCGGCCAGAGGCGAGGGATATGGAGTAGCCGGGGCTTTTCTCTGAGGAGTGGAGCCCCGAATCTCAGCTCTTCCGGCCGGAGACTGGGAGGCCGCCATTTTCATTCCCGTCCTCCGGACTCTACGGAAAGCGCTCAGGGAACAAAAGCTCCCGAAAGAGAAACCTAGCGGATTACTCAGCCCGGCCCCGGGTAAGGGCGGTGCAGCTCTGCCTAGGACAAAGACACTTGAGAATCACTACAACAGGCCCCTCCCCCAGAAGAACAGAAGAAATCCAGCCAAGACCAAGTTCACTTAACAAGGAGAGCAGCGGAACTCCAGAGGAGGAGAAAGCAATGCGCGGATTTCATGGCTTTCTCCCCATGATTCTTTAGTCTTGCAGTTAATTCAATTTTTTCTTTAAAGGGCATTTTCCTAGGGTCTTTGCCACCCTTTTAGTATTTTATTTGCTCCTTCATATAATCTTATCTGGAGAAAATGACAAGGCGGAAAAACTCACCACAAAAAAAAGAATAAGAGACAGTACCAAAGGCTAGGGACCTAATCAATACAGACATTGGGAATATGTCAGATCTAGAGTTCAGAATGACAATTCTCAAGGTTCTAGCCGGGCTTGAAAAAGGCATAGAAGATATTAGAGAAACCCTCTCTGGAGATATAAAAGCCCTTTCTG
>PISX010010279.1:0-71141 GCA_004024625.1 Mellivora capensis
TTATGTAATTGGCTGCTCCCATATTGGGGGCATAGATATTTACAATTGTTAGGTCATCTTGGTGGATAGTCCCTTTAAGAATGATGTAGTGTCCTTCTGTATCTCTGACTACAGTCTTTAGTTTAAAATCTAATTTATCTGATATGAGAATCACTACCCTGGCCTTCTTTTGAGGCCCATTGGCATGAAAGATGCTTCTACATCCCTTCACCTTCAATCTGGGTGTATCCTTAGGTTCAAAATGGGTCTCTTGTAGACAACATATGGATGGGTCCTGTCGTTTTATCCAATCTGCAACCCTGTGTCTTTTTATGGGCATATTTAGGCCATTTACATTGAGAGTGATTATTGATAGATACGTTTTTATTGACATCGTGTTACCTTTGAAGTCTTTCTTTCTCTAGATTGTCTCTATGTTTCTGTTCAATGATATTCTTAGGATTTTTCCTCTTTTATAGAACCTCCCTTAATATTTCCTGCAGTGTCAGCTTGGTGGTCGCAACTCTTTTAAGCCTTGCTGGTCTTGGAAACTCTTTATCTCTCCATCCATTTTGAATGTCAGTCTTGCTGGATAAAGTATTCTTGGCTGCATGTTCTTCTCATTTAGTGCCCTGAATATATCTTGCCAGCCCTTTCTGGCTTGCCAGGTTGCTGTGGACAGGTCTGACGTTATTCTGATGGGCTTCTCACTGTACATAAGGAGCTCCTTTGTCCTTGCTGCCTTCAAGAGAGTTTCTCTAGAATTATAATTCCTCATTCTTACTATCATGTGTCTCGAGGACTTTTGAGAATCTATAATCTTGTAGGGGGACTCTTCTGCCTCTAATACATGAATGCTGGTTATATTCGCTAGATTGGGAAAATTTTCATGAAGAACTTGTTCCACTATATCTTCTAGACTTCTTTCTTTCTCCTCTCCTTCAGGGATTCCAATATTTCTGACATTGGAACATTTCATGGCATCATTTGTTTCCCTAATTTCTGTTTTCGTGGCTTCTAAGCTGTTTGTTCCAGACATCCTCCTGATCCTTTCTCTCTATCTGTTTGCCCTCCAGATCACTAATCTATCTTCTGTCTCAATTACCCTAGCTTTTAGGGAATTTAGATTAGATTGGAACTCATTGAGAGCATTGTGAACATCATCCCTGGTGGCTTTCAGTTCTGCCCTAACATTGTGAACATCATCCCTGGTGGCTTTCAGTTCTGCCCTAATAAATTCCATTTGGTCATCCATGGCTTTCTCCAACCTAGCTATTGCCTGGATAATTGTTAGCCTGAATTCCCTTTCCAAAATATTGTCTATTTTGGTAGCCACTAGCTCTGTTGCAGAAGGCCCATCCTTGAATTTTTCTTCTGTTGGGCATTCCTCCTCCTAGTCATTTTGGTGAGAGGTGGCTGAATGGATGTAGCTGGGTATATTGACTGTGGTGCTGTCAAGGTGCACCCTGGAATGCTTCTGAGCAATCAAGAGTCCCCACCCAAACAAAAGAAAAAAAGAAAGAGGGAAAGAAGAAAAAGAAAAGAAAAAAAGAAAAAAAAAAAGAGAGAGAGAGAGACAGGAAAAAGAAAGAAAGATAAAAGAGAAGGCTCAACTCAAATGGGCCCCAAGGTAAGATTTGTGAAGTATACAAGCAAAAACAGACAAACAAAAAGACTGATAAAAGTATATGACAAGAGAAGAAAAAGTATATACATATATATGTAGAAGCAAAACAAACAAACAAACAAACAAAAAAGAACCTCTTCAAAAATAACCCCAAGTATAAGATTTATGTACCACCAGGACAAACACAATTACACAGAAACACTGGCAGAAGAAAAAGATGGGAGAGTGGTTATAAATTCTCAATATGGGCGAGGAAGTTTATTTTGATTCTTCCTGGATGTATCTTGATGTCTTTGTTAAAGGACTCAACTTCCCTAAGATAATGGGGGATTAAAAATTGGTTTATCTATAGAGGTAGCATTGACTGGGGAAAGGGGATTACCTTGAAGTTTAACTCCATATGAATATTAAAAAATAAAAATAAAGAAAAGAATGAACTAAACTAAACTAAAGTAAAATTTAAAAAAATTTAAAAAATAGAAAAGCAAAAGAAAAACACGGGTATATGTATCAAAAAGTTCAGGTTAAAAGGTTATTATGGAATTTGATGTACTAGACATCTCATTGTGATGGTAAATAGGCTAAAAAAACCTATATAAAAATAAAGAGAAAAAAATTAAAAAATGAACTAGAATAGTGGGAACAAATTAAAAATAAAATTTGTATCTATGAAGTAGTCCTGGTTGTTCTCTTGTCGTTTTTTTGTTTGTTTGTTTGTTTGTTTGTTTTTTGCCCAGGTTGGCTTTCTGGGGGAGGGGCCTGCCACGTGGGTTTTCAGGCAGTGTTTCCTGAGTTAAGTCCTCCCGCCCCCTCAAGGGGCTGGGCTCTGAGGAAACCGGTTTTTCAGGCTTTTGTTCTCTGGAGGTTTTTATGTTTGTTCATTTGTTTTCTCTCCCCTTGGCGGCTCTTGATGGTTTTTGGAGGTTTAGAGGAAAGCAAACTGCACCCGACCTCCCTCCCAGAGAGAAGCCTCAGTCTGTTCCCCTCTGGGTGCTACAGAGCACATAAGTTCCCCCTTGGCCGCTGGCAGAGCACATTCCCAGTCGCAGTCCCTGGGGACACAGGAATTCCTGCTTGTACCCAAAACCACGACAGCAGCAGCTGTCTGGGCAGCTCCAGACTGCCAGAGAGGTTCCAAACAATGATCACACCCTGAGATTTTCCTGTTGGCCCGGGCTGGGAGTGCCTGGTCTTTCCAGGTCCGAGAGCGCCGGGCTGGCTCTTCTGCGCACCTCTCTCAGGGGAGGGTGTGGGGCGCATCTCAGGCTCTGATTGCACGGGCGTGACGCATGCATGGGGACTGCAAAAAGGCTGTGTTTCTGGTGGCTGGTGAGGTTCCCAGGCCCTCATGGTAGCCGCACCCCAACGTGCCCTTTCGCGGCTCTAGGACCAAGACCTGGTTTCTCTGCCGCACTCTCTCTGTCTCAGCCCCTCCTCCTCAGGGGTGGTTGTCCTCGGCCTGAGGACTTAAGCCCCTGTCCCTAACTGCCCTGATTCCCACAATTTCCCCCTGCGATCCTTTGCTCTTTTTGAGTGCTTTCTACCAGACTCCAAGTTAATGCTGGTCCCCAGTCGTAGGGCACTCTCGTATTGGGGTATTACTTTCCAATGGGTTGCTTCTGGTGGCTCCCTCCCCCTTTTGTTTATGTTCTGATACCAGTCCAACACTCCCACTCTGCTTTACTCGCCCACTGGCATCTTCTGCCCCCATAGAGATCCAGACATGTAGAATTCTAATCTCAGGCTGATTTCATGGGTGATCAGAGTTCCTTGGTAGGTAATCAGTTCACTTTAGGGTACAGGTTGAAATGGAGCCTCCTCCCAGTTCCCCTCCATCTTGTCCCCCCCATAAGTTGTTTCCATACATGGCTTTCTTGACGCAGAAACAGAGTGGCAGACACATTGAGGAGATTGAGAAATTTCAGTCTCTGAACTTCTAAGTTCAGTAGCTCCACACCCCTTCAGATAGACTGATAAGGTGACAATTGAAGATTGAGATGCATCATTTTATGAAGGCTTCCATAACTGAACCAACTACCTCCACAGAAAAGTTTCTGGAAGGAAAATTGGCTTTCTTCTTCCTCTCTTTACTGCCTTTCAACAAGTAAAGATATATGTCTATATGTATGTGTATATATTGGTACGGATGTGTGTGTGTATGTCTGCTTTGGAAATAGAAGAGAATTTTGTTTTTAGTTAGAAAATAATTATTAAATACTGCTTTTAAACTTTCTTTATGTTTTACTTTTTAATAATTATTTTTTAAAATCTTATAGAGCACTGTAGACATAACTCATTAATTTTCACTCTCCCAGGCAATGGAAGAGGGAGGCATATGTTATTATTACAGGTTTACAGATTAAGATCTTAATAAACTGAAATTTGAGTGGCTTTTTCAGCTTCAGGAATAGATCTGACAATGCTGATTTCCAATTTCCATTTGACTCTACAGATATTTCCTGTAATTGAGGAAAATTGTATTAACAAATCCAAATATCTTGAATTTTTGCCTTTCATCACAATTCCCCTGGACACTAGAAAAAGGCATTAATAGCTTGACTGTGTAATACACATACCAAAGGGTGGGTTAATGAGAATTATCATCCATGAAACAAAATAATTCAATTCAGTTATTTCAATCAGAGCAACGATTCTTTCTTCATTTTAACACCAAAGTTCATAAATAAGCTGTTCAGTAAATTCATGTTGGAGGCAGGAAGTTTTCAATTTCTATCTTTCTCTACAACTCCAAGTAATATTTTGCATAAAATCTGAGATCGCTCCTGCTGCTTTGGTTACTGATGACAGTTCTTGGGATGGCTGAGTCTGGACTTGAGTGCATTTCAGACTTAACTTCCCTAGTGCATCCCTCCCAACCAGAGTTCACCAGACCCAGGTAACCTAGATTGACTACCTGTTTCTGTCTACTTCATCATCCTTGTAGACTCTGTTTGGGTTTTTTCACAATATGTACATTTTTTTTTTCATACTGAGTATTAGAGTTTTGTACCTCCCATGTCCTCCTCTTACTTTTGCTGGCCATGCTGATATATAAAGGATCTACAGATTTATGATATTCCCACAGCACTAATATTTAGTTCCTGAGGGCTCTCTCAATAAACCATTTGTGTAAACCTGAGTTGTTCTTAAATAGGCCAATAACTTTTTTTTTCTTCAGTGAATGTATAAACCAGAAATACACCTGATGTGCTATTGACTTAATTTTAACATGGAATTATGTCCCTTATTCCTTAAGCCTGTGTTCATTCCAGAACTTTTGTATATTCTTTTCCTAAAGTTCTTATATCCACCTCAAAATTTCCAGCATCCCTCTGTTCTTATGCTCAATAAACCTCCAGACTTTTCTTCCCTCAATATGTACACAGAAATGTGATAAATATAGCCTTTTTCAATTTTAAGTTCTTTTTTCTATAAATATTCCTTAAACTTATATCAGCTGCTCTTGCTTGAATCTGTGTGAGACAAGGTCTGATTTTGCACAAAACTACCCTAGTCATTTGAAGTTTAGCATCTCAACATTTTCTGGTGTTAAATGTAGAACAATAACTCTGAGGCATCTGTTGTCTGAAGAGTAAGGACCTCTTATTTGGACAAGTGTGCTTCCCAATTTATCCACAGTCACAGACTTGACACCTTTCTCTGAATATCTATAGGTCAGCTCTTGGGATATTTAAGGGGGAAAAGCTTCCATGGCCAAATCATTGTCAGAATTATTGCATATTTGAATTCTGCAGGCTCTTGTTTTTTAGATGGGCTTGCCCTCAAATTTCAATTAGAAAAAAAAGAAAATGTCCACAGCCTATTTTCTATCATTTGGGGGGAGAAGTCTCCATGGGCTCTTTCTGTAATACAGTCCAGCATCTTGGAAAATTCACTGACCAGAAATTCTAATATATACTCCAAGAAGCTCCTGTTTTGCACCTATTGTTGACCACAATTTGCCACTGATTAAAAGTTGTTATTTAGAGTGTTGATTTCTTAAGGGAAGAAGGAATATTTTTACATGACTGTGTGAAATGTTGACATACGTTAAATATGTGAGTAAAATTAGTGCTTCTGTCAAATACATTTGTGTGAATGAAATAAAAAGGAGAATACTCCCCAGGTAATGGGGAAGGCCGTCATCTCCTTCTAAAGATCTTATGACTTAACACAGGAATTCTTTTTTTTCTTTTTTTAAGATTTTATTTATTATTTTGAAAGAGAGCAAGTGATTGGGGGAGGGATAGGGAGAGAGAGAATCTAAAGCAGACTTCACAATGAATGTAGCCTGATGCAGGGCTTTATCTTAAAACCATGAGATCAGGACCTGAGTGAAAATCATGTGTCACACGCTTAACTGACTGAGCCACTCAGACATCCTTACCGTAGGGATTCTTAATCCTGGCTATATAATAGAATCACTTGGAGTGGTTTTAAAAACTTGTGATACCCCACACCTGTATGGTCAACTATTGTTCAACAAATCAGGAAAGAATAACCAATGGGAACAAAAAATAGTCTATTCAACAAATGGTGTTGGGAGAACTGGACAATGGCATACAGAAGAATACAACTGGACCACTCTCTTAACCATAAACAAAAATAAATTCAAAGTGGATGAAAGACCTAAATGTGAGATAGGAAACCATCAAAATCCTAGAGGAGAATACAGGCAGCAACCTCTTTGACCTTGGCCTAGACACATCTCCGAAGGCAAGGGAAACAAAAACAAAAATGAACTGTTGGGATTTCAGCAAGATAAAAACCTTCTGCACAGGGAAGTAAACAATCAACAAAACTAAAAGACAACCTGTGGAATGGAAGAAGATATTTGCAAATGACATATCAGATAAAGGGTTAGTAACCAAAATCTAGAAAAAACTTATCAAACTCAGCACCCCAAAACCAACAATATTTATAGCAGCACTTTCAACAGTAGCAAATTATGGGAAGAGCCCAGATGTCCATTGACTGATGAATGGAAAGAGAAGCAATGGTACACACACACACACACACACACATGTGCACGTGTGCACAGTGGAATATTACTCAGCCTTAAAAAAGAATGAAATGTTGCCATTTGCAATGACATGGATGGAACTAGAGTGTCTTATGTTAAGTGAAATAAGTCTGTCAGAAAAAGACAAATACCACATGATTTCACTCATATGAAGAATTTAAGAAACAAAACAAATGAACATAGGGGAAAGGAAAGAAAAATAAAATAAGATAAAAATAGAGAGGGAAACACACCAGAAGAAACTCTTCATGATAGAAAACAAACTAAGTGTTGCTGGAGGGTGACAGGTGGGGGGATGGGTTAAATGGGTGATGGATATTAAGGAGAACATTTGTTGGGATGAGCACTGGGTATTATATGTAAGTTACGAATCACTAAATTCTACTCCTGAAACCAATACTACTCTATATGTTAACTAACTTGAATTTAAATGTAGTCTGGTGGGGGGGGGAAATTTTGTGGGGATTTCAATCCTGGCTAATCTTCAGGTTCTTATCCTTTATGTCAGGGGACATCACAGTGAGAATTGAGGTTTTTGTACCTAGGCGATTTTTTCCCTTTGAATAAAATAGCATCAAAAACAAAAACAAAACACAACAAAAAAAACTTGTTATGCCCTGGTCCCATTCCAAACTAGTTAATATGATTCTTTGAAGAACAGGATGATATGGCACCCAGGTATTAGCATTGAAACTCTCCAGAAATTCTAACGTACAGCCACTGGTTAGTTAGTGAGCTATTCGTTAGTGAAATATCAACTCATTTCTGATAATTTTCTGTATGAGTGAAAGTTGTTGCCAAATAGTTGGACTTTTCTGCTTAAGGATCATCTGAGGAATTGCTGCAGACTCCCAGGACTTAAATTTCACAAGGCGCACCTTAAGGTATGAGATGACCTCTGCGTGTGCTGCCAAAGAGCTGACATGACCAGCTGGGTAAAAGCCAATCCATGGGCAAACAGAGCCTGTGCTTACCCCATGGGAAATGTTCTCTGAGTTTTAGGTTCCCAGGAATAGAGAGAAATAAGTTTGGACTCCCATAGGCTTTAGTGTCTGAATAGAGTTAAGAGAAAAGAATCTATGGGTCAGCTCCCAGCTTCATTCACATACTTGCAGACACCTCTCTCTATAACCCCAGGGTCCAGGCCACTCATTTATTTCTCAACTCCGTTTGGCAGTTAAGTCTGATCATCATCTACTGGCCAACTGAAGATACAAGTATGGTATGCCAACATCATAAAGCATTAATGACAATGTAATGTGTTCACATGCAAAAAACCAAAACCTTAAAAACAACAATAACAACAACAACAACAACAAAATCCTAACCCTGTAATTCATTAACGCCTGAGCAATATACATTTGGGTGAGTAAGCAATGGATAGTTTCTGTCAGATTCCCCCCCTGTGAGATCACTGCATTTCCCACTCCCCATGCTGTTGATTTCTTTCTCAGGTGCCTTCATCTTGGTTTTGAGTTGGTGGGGGGGCTGCCTACATTAGTTTGGTCATGGGGAGCTGTCACCATCACTGTCTCTCCCCACAAGAGCAAACACCCAGGTCACATGGTAGGAGTGGCTGAATGGTCTGCTTAGATTTTTATCTCCTCAGCCTCCAAGACGGTTGGATGGCCTGGGGGTGGCAGGCACCACAGGCCAGCCTCCTCCAGATACTTCAGTATGTTCTGCAAATACGATCACTTCCTATGTGTCCCACAACATGAAAGAGTTTGGGACGTATGTTTTCAGGTCCAAAACTGGATGTTTTAAATTTGAGTATAGATAGATATATCTCTCTATACATCTATTTCTATATGTATTAGTGTATACAATTATGTGTAATATAATTATATATGTATTCTCAAATATACACACACATATATAAAATAGTATATAGGGACGCCTGGGTGGCTCAGTTGGTTAAGCGGCTGCCTTCGGCTCAGGTCATGATCCCAGCATCCTGGGATCGAGTCCCACATTGGGCTCCTTGCTCGGCAGGGAGCCTGCTTCTCCCTCTGCCTCTGTCTGCCACTCTTT
This sequence comes from Mellivora capensis, assembly GCA_004024625.1. Classification (NCBI taxonomy): domain Eukaryota; kingdom Metazoa; phylum Chordata; class Mammalia; order Carnivora; family Mustelidae; genus Mellivora; species Mellivora capensis. The sequence goes on from PISX010010279.1 coordinate 8,664, forward strand.
CTGCCTGTGCTTGCTCGCTCTCTCTCCCTCTCTCTCTGACAAATAAACAAATTAAAAAAAAATAAAATAGTGTATCTACTTAGTGAATTCTATTTACTAGAAAATAAAACTCTTTATTTTATTATATCACTTAAACCTTGACGTGTATTGATTATGTGTTGGGCCATAATGAGACTTAATTTCCATGAAGGAGTTTCTTTCAGACATTTCTCAGGTAATTTATCTTTTTTGAATCCTCCATCTTCAGAAAAACCAGCTGAGAATTCAGAAAAATGGGAAGAGGCATTATGATTCTCCTGTGAGAATTAATGCTTAATAATCAAGAAGTTACTGATTTGAAGGAATCCACTGATGTTAAATCAAAAGCAAGAGCAGAATGCACTGACAAGGGAGTTGGAGTGTCTAGAAGCTGGAATGGAAGAAAGGAGGAGAGCAGTGGTCATCATCTAATCAGTCAGTCTTGCTTGGAGTTGTTGCCTGGTTGTAGGTGTGTGTTTATGGCCCTGTCTGTTGCCGACACAGCCAGTCTTGCGAATAAAACAATTATTGATAAGTCCATGCACATAATATGTTTTAAATGAGTCCTGTGAATGGTCTTCCACAAGATAACAAGTTTTAGAAGAAAATAACTCTTCAAATTGGAAATTTTGACTTCTGAGACCGTGTAGTGCTATTAACCTGGCTAGGTAATGCAAATGTTTCCTTCTTTGAATACTACCCAATAATGTTCTCTGTAGTTTCCTGGAATCTGAATATTTGCTGGAGGCTACAGTTCTTTGTAAGTACTTTAGCAGAAAAAATACGAGGAAAAGAACTGAATTCAGTACTCAGATAAGAAGTAAAAAACCAATCTAAAATCTAAATTAGCAAAAGCAATATCAATTTCAACAGCAAAACTAAAATCAGAGCTAGCAGACAAAATATTTTCATCATTCAAAAGGGAATCTGTTCACATGAAGTAATTTACACCCTAACACCCAGCTTGAATGTACTTTTGGAAGTACTCTTAGCATTGAAAAATGAAAGAAGCTTTTCTACATCTTTAATATTTGTCATGGAACAAAGGTCAAGACTATCAGATAAGGTAATTAATGCTTTGTATGTTTAAAATTTCATTTTAAGAGTAGCATCTCTTAAATATTAAATCTTTATGGTAATGTTTTTTAGTTTTTTTAAAAGGGATTTTTATTGGTATTTTTGTACTCCTTATTTCTTTTAATGTTTTCAACTATCATATGTTTATATCAGATAGAGATCATTCTTATGTTACTGAATTTTATAATATATATTGTTTTATAATATTAGCAAGTCATGCATTTGTTATACCATGTTTTGTTAGCAGAAAAAAACCTCCCAAAGTTTAATAGAAAGCCTCAGTCAGAAGAATGATTTGCTATTTATTATTTGGTCACTCTTTTTTAATTAAAAGCACATAAAATCTTATGAAAATACATAATGCTATGATTTGGGGAATCCCAGAGAATTTTCTGTGTCCTAGTATTGAAGATTAATGTCAAGAATTTATACCACTAAGATATAAATGCAATATCCTGAGGGCCAGTACCAGGGAAAGAGAAGAGAGCATGATGCCCCGGCAGAGGAAAAGTTGGAGGGTTAAGCCAAGTTCAATTACAGGGTGTCAGGACAGAAGCCTCCAGGAGTAGAATGGCATGGACACCAGAATTGGAATCCTGAAGACACATCAAAGTCAGGAAACATCAGAGGCAAATGAGGGGGCAGAAGGGAAGTTTTAAAGGAAACTAATTCCAGGGGTCAGCATCTTCTGGAATCAAGATTGCTTTAAAATGGCTGAGCGTGGGTCTCTGCAGTCCTTGAGGCATGAGATCTTAAAGGAACAGCCCATTGTCAAGTGCTGTCTCCCATGTGGAGTTTAAGGATTTAAAGATATGCATTTGATAAATTTACCTTCTGGTAACAAACCAGTGGGAGACGGTGATAGGAAAGAAATCTATTTCTATAATCAGGATTTTCCTCACGCTTCATGGATTATGTAGTCATAACGTCTCCCATTTCCTAATTTCTAAGCAGAGGACTAGGGAGAGCGAGAAGATAGAGAAGAGAGGGGACAGAGCTGATGGCTGAAATCTGGGGAAGTGGAGTCATTCATGAATCTGAGGAGGAGACAGAACTGAGGTTTTTATTCTTTTTCTCTTCTCATAGGAAAGAGAAGGGAAGTATTCTTCATCCAACTTGAGAGAGGGACCTTCAATATACTTACTCATAGAAGCTGGAGGTGCCCAAGAGAAACAAAGATCAGGATCCCTGTCCTCTTTAGACTTCTGTTAATGTGATCTCTGAAACTACTTGGGCAGGAGGAAAAGACAGAGAGAAAAGTCAGAAGGAGAGAAAAGCTGAACAGCCCCGCGTAGCATTGCACAGATGTGGTCGGCTCCTGCAGTCTATACAAAGTGGCCAGAGCTGATCCGATTGGCTGAGGACGCACCTAAGAGGACTGGAGGAATGATCCTTCCCCAAGAAGCAGGGAGGTAGCTTACCCACTAGGGTGAAGAGGTTGGTGATACAAGTGTCTGCGGAAGGGGGGATGAGCTGCACCTGTGCCCACATGGAGCACCAGCCCTCGTGCACAGGCCATTGCAAGTCTTCAGGTTTCCAAACCAGCAGAGCTGATTCCAACAGCACATCTAGATTCTTTCCTCTAGTTTCTCCTAGGCAATTGTAGTCCAGAGGTGTTTCATCGACATTCCTGCTGTTCTGATTGTATTGATCTTTTCAAGTTCTTTAAATACACCATGCCTCTATTTGTTTCTGGGCTTCTATGTATGCTGTTCCATTTGCTCAGAATACCTCCTCCTGCTCAGTGACTTTTCAGCTCTTATTAGTTCTCTCAAAGTTTATTTTAAATGTTTCTTCTTTAGGGAGGTCTTCCTTAAATCTCTAGCAGTTTTGTCCTCCATGAGATATGCTTTCTTACCACCCTGAAATTCCACTCTTTAACAAATATGTCAAGGATCTTGCCTGTCTTGTTCAAAACTACACTCCAAGTCCACTACTGAGCTTAGTGGTGTATGGGTAACTAATGTACATTCTTCATCTCAACAAATGAAAGAAAGTAACTAGAGTCACAAGAGGAAGAATGAGAAAACAGAATTCATACTATGAATAGAAATCAGTTGTATACTATAAACCACTTGTATTTTGGGAATGTTATAATGGCCCAATAAAAAGTCAGTTAGGTTTTCTCTCTGGCTATTTACCTGTAGGCAATCACAGTTCCTATATCAGCATTAACAATACTGACTTCGATTGTTCTTTCTATCTATCCATCATCTATCTATGTATTGGGGTGGCACAGGGCTAGGAAGGAAGTTATGATTAAACCCAGGTAGGTCTTTCACAGAGATGAAATGAGCTGTGGTTTACATGAGATGGGCTGAAGCATCTTAAGGCATCACTTACCTTAAAGATCTGTATCTCCTTGGTCCTCACAGTGCTCGAAATCCCACAGTTCAATTAAATATTCCTTTAAAGTGAGGGTACCAGGAAGAGATGCATTGTGGGAGTGTTGGGGTTAATATGGATTATGAGGCAGGTTTCCTTTTGTCATCGTGTGCTCATGGGTCATTTCTCCTCAAGGTCCGTATCTTCTCATCTTGTCAGATAGATCTTTCCTGATGGTGAGCAAAGGGACCCTGAAGGACACTAGGGAGTCCTTAGCTTCTTTTTTGGGTTCATCTCCAAGGTCCTTATTAGCTTTGGCAACCCATGATTTCACCTAAAATGGGTCAAAGATCGAGTTCTTTGTCATTAACAATCTTTGGGAATGTCTGGATGGTGCAGTCAGTTAAGCATCTGACTCCTGATTTCGGCTCAGGTTGTGATCTTAAGGTTGTGAGATCCAGCCCAGCATTAGGCTCTGTGTTCAGCATGGAGTATGCTCAGGATTCTCTCTCCCTCTTCTTCTGCCCCTCCTGGTTGTAGTTTCTTTCTCTCTCTCTCTCTGTCTCTCTCAAAATAAATAAATGAATAAATCTTTAAAAAATCCAATCTTGGATGTCTGTTAATTTCTCTAAGGTACAGTTTCTTCCTCTGAAAATTAAGGATTATAATTTATGCTGTCTCAGGACTTTTCCAACCTTAACATTTAGTAAACGCTGATAATTATTCCCAATAACAGAGAATATAAAGTAATAAACTTAGAAATTCTCTTACAATAATGCAATAACTCCATCTATTTATTAAAAGCATGGGCAATTGGTGATAAATATATTCAAAGAGGAAGAGAAAAATTTATCTAGAACACACCAAAGTGTATTAAAGAAGAAATCTCCTGAACATGATTTTTTATTGTAATGTCCATCTTTCGTCTCAAGGAGATCAAAGGAAACGCCCAACATTTGAGAAAGATGATCCAAATGGCAGTCTCTGGCAGGTTAAGAGAAAGAGAGGGAAAAACAAAATTACCTCTATGATACACCTTTAAGAGAGAAATTCTAGATGACTTTGGCTTTGGCAAAAATCTTCCCAAGAGTTAAAGGTCATACAAATTTCTCCAACAGATCTATGAATGGATTGATGTGTTACGTATTTCTATTACTTCCTGAGTGAACCTCACAGACTCCAGGTTCTTTACTTCCATATTAGGAGTTGAAAGGATAAGAGGGATTAAGAGAAAGTTACCCTTTTGTAAACATTCCAAACCAAGTTTGCTCAGGCCGTGTACCAAGAGGTATTAGTGAGGGGCATACTCTCTGTGTGAGAAGTTGCTGCATGCTGCAGAAATCTGTGGCCGGGCTCTCAAGGTGTCTCCTATAAGGCCAGAGATCCTGTTCCTTCTGAAATTCAAAGGTTATACTCTGGCTGGAGGAGAGAGGCATACAAGGAAGATTCCTTCACAAAAGGTTGGGCATTGGCCCCTCCCTCTGAGATAGATACTATCATAGGGCAACAGGGCATCTCAGGATCAGTGGGTTGAATTTCTAGCTTCTTTTTAGGGGCCTTCAAACTTACAAAAATTAATCTTTTTGATTGACTCTGGCTCCTAATCTTGAAGATAAGCTCAGAACACTTACCAGTTTTCAGCACTGCTCACCAGGCCAAGTCTTAGCACCAAATTATGAATTTTGTCATCAGTGACCTTTCCAGTCTTCCCTTTTTACCTGTCCACTTGGTAGCTCAAGTCCTCCTCCTTCCTTCTCTGTGGAAATCTATCAAAGTGTTTGGGATTGTGAGGGATTTAAAGAGATCAAGTCATTCAGTCATTTCATTTTCGGAAGAGAAAACTGAGATCCGAAGATTTTAGATGACTTCCCTAAAGATATGTTTTTAAATCCTCTTCAGGGTTTCAGTATAAGACATCTGAGTTAGTGACTGACGTTGGGGGAATCATTATTTAATTGGTTTAACATGTAGGTCAAAAAAATTTTTAATTTGGTACCACCTATCATTTCTAGATATCCAAGTGTCATCGCAGGCATGTTTCAAAATAATTTAAATATCTTTAAATATATAAATTATCTCCTGTCATTCATTTTTAAAACTTTTTAGCAAAACACTTTTGTTTTGTTCTTTGCTACTAAAGAACACTGATATAAGTGTTCTTTGCTACTATTTTGAAAACCATCGTGAACTATGAATTAAAAACTGGTTTCCACTTCAAGAGCATTGTATCTAAAAAAGAAGGGGTAAATACAAGGGCAGTTTGTGAGCCCACATTAATGAGTGACTTTAGTGATTCCAACACAGTAGAGTAGGAAGACATGCATTGGGTGGAACGCTGTGAAACTCATAGTTATTTGCTTCTGAGAGTAAGTGTGTAGATTATTTTCTTGGGGCTTTTATGCAAGGATGAATAATGGAAGATGGAAGCATCTGACCTAGGATATCTAAAGTGCTCTAAGTCATGCTCAAGATAGCTTTTACCAGAACCTCAACACTTTTGTAATCCTGCCTGATGCAAAACTGTTCCCTGAGGGGCACTTGCCAAAATGAAGGCCAACTTCTTTGTAGAATCGCTAACATGGAACGTCGTATGAGTAGGCAATCTCAATGGAACCTTTTGTCATCAACAGATTGGTTTTGCTGCTTTGGGCTTCCCCCCTCCGCATCCTTATTCCCAATGTAAAAATTTACCCACCTGCTGCTTTACTCTTCTCAAGGGTATTTTGTCAACATTGTCAAAGAGAGTTATGATAGATTTTTAGTGTGGAAAAAATTGTCAGTCTTTTAGGTAAATAACGTGTCTATGGATATATTCCCCAGTAAAATATTTCAGTGCCAAAATAAACAAAATTGTATAACTTTTGTGAACTTATTACATTCCCTTAAGATGTCAAATATTATTAATTTTTTAATATAAACATTGAAACATCTATAAGTTACTAAAAGCATGTTCTTAAAATAACAAGAGAAAATAATTTAACACTAAAGAAAATATTAAACCTCAGCACAGTGATTCTTTTAATTTAATGATTATTTTATACTCATTTTTAGTACCCCTTTTGAAAAAGCCAGCATAAAAATTGTCGGTTAACACTCTAATCCTTAGTGGAATACCAGAATACCCAGACTTCTTGCCTTTACCATATCTGCTCTCAGGGCACTTTTCTTTCCCCAAACACAATGAGCTAAAAGATGTGGCTTCACAGTAGAACCTTTTTCTAGTGCTTTGCCCTCGTCTGCCATTTACATCCTTTGAGGAATCTGGTATCCATTTTCAGAAGTCACCATTGAGGAAATCCTATTTCCTTTTTAATGGTGTGGATACAATTTTGAAAGATAAGTAAAGCCTACCAAATAAAACCATGGACTTTCTGCTTTTGGTTTGTATCTGTGAGGAGCTTACTCCCCCTTCTTTCCATTCTTGCCACGAATGGGATGTGCTTGTATTACGGGTAGATGTATTACTTTCCTTGAAGTCATCTCTTCATCCAGTTTCCTGGAATGCATGTGTTGCCCAGGATCAGCTGGGTCTGATCCTATGGATTCTCACAAAAGACCCTGCTGTGCTCTAGCTGAAGTCTGAGAAGACAATGCCCTGCATGCAACCATTATTGAGAACAACTGAAGGTTAGTCTTCTCTACTGAAATGGATTTAAGTGAGAGTCTGTGGACATGACGTTTCCAAACTTTGGACTGCCGGGGACCAAATCCTACCATCTAAGGCCAGAAATGTTCCATTAATAATTGACTTCAATGGTGTTGGCTCTCCATTGAAAGGCTGATGAAGAGACTTTCAGAAACCTTGTCTCATGTGGGACACCAGAGTGCCAGTGTGGATGAAATTAATAACTCAGGTTTTTTCAGGAACAATGGTACAGATCTTAAGCCACAGGCCACACTCAGAACCCTAAATATGAAAGTAACTGGGTAGGCTTGGGGACAGGGCTTCCAAACCCTGCTTTCCATATTGCTGGCTGTGCCACACTCATTACACCCATCCTGCGTGTTGGTGTGTGTGTATGTACGAGTGTGTGTATTTCTATTTCTACTTCTTTCTCTGAAACTAACCTCTGTAGCATTATTTTTCATATAGTGCCTGGAGCCTTTACAAAGGAAGAAAGCCAAGAATTCTAAATAATTAGAATTTGTTCCTATATAGTATGTACATTCTGGCGATTCAATAGCACCCGCCATATGCAAAGGGCCAAGCTGAGGCAGAGTTAGGGGTCATAGGGGAATAAGATATTCCAGTGTTTGGGGGATGTTATCATCTGGGATGGCAAAACAGAAAGATCTACAAGCATTTCTTGTGCAGGGCAGACCATGCTGGATGGTCCAATAGAGTGAGGGATAGATAGCATTTAGAACATGGGCTCTGGCTTCAGAATGTTGTGCAGATTCAGTTTGTTTATTTATTTATTTATTTATTTATTTATTTATAGAGAGAGGGAGCAGGAGCAGGAGTGGGGTAGGTTTGGGAGGGACAGAGGGAGAAGCAGTCTCCATGCTGAGCAGGGAGCCCAACTCGGGCCTCAATCCCAGGACCCCATCCCAGGACCCCAAGATCACGACCTGAGCCAAAGTCAGACGCTTTAACTGACTGAGCCACCCAGATGTACCACAAATTCAGTTTTTATTGCTTAACATGCATGTGATTTTGGAAAGATTATTTACTTTCTAGCAGCCTTAGTTTTCTCACGTGAGAAATTGCAGTTAAAATGGGATCTTCCTCATGGAGTCGTTGGGAGGATTAAGTACAAGAAATCACACTGAAGTTCCCTTTTTAAAACCCAGTACCTGCCACACAAGCCTTATGGCTCAATAAATGTCAACTGTCACTATAAACAAAGTCCCAAGGAAATAAGGAGTGAGATAAACCCACAATCCATTGAAAGAGTTAAATCTATCTCCATACAGGATTATAATTTGAGGGTACCTAGAGGTGGCTTTGACTTACACATACTGGTAAGTTATGCAGGTTTTACACGTCTGCTCAGTCTGTTAATTCAGTGACAAAATATGTACTTACAACGGCAATTAAAACAACTTAAAGTAGCACCGTAATACATCACAGAATACCTCTGTAAGGAAACACAGTTGCTATAGATAATTTTAGATGGTTATGATTTTATGAATATTTTAAGAAGTAAAAAAAAAGTCAGTAAGGTGTAGTGCTATTATGTTTAAACACAGATCTCAGAAATCTAAAACTGTGTCATGGAAGAGCTCTAAAAAGCACTTTTAATAAAGGAAGATGTCTCACTGCACGAAAGACTTACCTTTGAGTACATGGATTGCTGAATGAATAAAATTCGGTAGCATCTTAAAAAAATACAACTTAAGCACTGCTTTTAATGTTTAAATAAAAATTTGCAGATGGTAGCTTTTTGTACATAAAGATCACAGCCAGGCTGAAAACATAGTAAGGACAGACAATGTTGAGATGATATTAATAAATATCTTTTTTTTTTAAGTTTGCCCAAGGCGAAGTCCAAAAAGGAAGTCTGACGGTTACATAGACCCTATCACCACAGGAATTACTAGTGATATAAGACACCAGGAGAAGTAGGTTTGTTTTCAGTTGTGGTTGAAGCTGAGGAACTCACCTTCCTCAGAAATTAATGGAGGCTTTCAATCTTGCTGGCACTGCTAGTTTATCATTCATATGACTAAACAGACAATCAATTTAGCCACAATGTATGGGAATGAAGGGAAAGAACAAATAAGCTATGAATGATGAGAACAGAAAAATCAAAACCCCCTCCCTTATTCTTTTTTAATGGCTAATACCAACAGGGACAAGACCAGTAAAAAGAGGTTAATGAATTGCAAAGATTCTTTAGAAAGTGATTGACTGGTATTGAAGCACAGTCAAATCAGTCATAAATATTTACTTTTATTAGCAACAGTGGGTTGCCTGTTATTTTCAATTGATTTTTAAAGCTGGCAAAAACCTACCACTGTGGCTATTATCATGTGTTCCCAATTTTGTCAATATTTCTCTGCTCTAAACAATTCCAGAACATGCATAGCCTCCTAAACCCTTATTTCAAATGTATTTTTTTAGCACACTTTCCAAATGATTACAAATGACAAGTTGAAGTGAGTTTCCCTGTATCATTAAGAATAATTATAATCTTCTCATTTTGATATTTTTTTCCAATGGGTAGAATGGTGGCAGTTGTGGGATGAACGTTCTGTGAGAATCTATATTCTACTAACATTGACTTGCTCACCTGGGGTTGTGTTATTTGTGTCACCAAGTGAAAATGAGCCATAAGAGAAGCCTCTTTTTTTTTCCCTTTTTTTTTTTCTTTTTTAATTTCCAGCAACTGGGAGAACTACAAGAGTTAACAGGGTAACACCGTTCCGTTCCAGTTGTGAACCGTGTGCGATATTGCTGTTTGTTTACATCACTGAATAAAATGCTGCTTTATTTTGTAAAACCCAATCCAATATAAGGACATTTTCCTGGAACTTGCTGTCTAGACCATCAAAAAGATGGAAATTACTTTTAACACGGCGTTTGTAACATGAAGATCCAATAATTCAATTCAAAGGAACATAACAAAAGGAATTTCCTACAGATAACAACAAAGAGTTAATATTTCCCAGGGCAGACAAGTTTCCAATTCAATTAGTTTTAATGAACCTTCTGCTCACTGGTTACTGAACTAGAAAGAACAGCAATAAATGCCCAGAGGAAAGAGGGAGAGGATATTAAAGGAGGGTTAGTGTATAGTATATAAATTTCCAAGTTGACTAAAAGAGTAGACTTGATGTAGTTTTGGGAGCTAAAGACAGAGAATCAGATCCGTCTTCTGAGTTTAGTGTACAGAGACAGCAAATCTCAGCTGGTTGTTTTATGTGATGAAACAAATGCACTGTCCGCACCTCCCCCCCCCAAAGGTAAAACAGATAATAGAATAGATAATACAATACAATCATACAGTTTCTTAAAAGAGCTGAGCATATTCCATATGGAAAACACAAAATGAATTCCTTGCTAATAATCAGCAGACTGGATTTGTTAATTTATAGGTATGTACAAGTGCATATATGCATGTATGAATAAGCATGTATATATCTTCCAAAATATTTTTTCAAAGAATTAAGTTAATTTTTTTTTGTTTGCATGGAACAGAAATGATATATTCACACATATAGGGAAGCACGTGGACATAAAATTATGAAAGTAAAAAGCTTCCATCCACAAGCAATTTCCTATTTGAGTTCCAGGGAACGAGTTTTACCCTAAGAATGTAATGGATTTCATATTTTTATTTGATTCTGATAGTCACCTTAAACCTGTGCTCTAGCACGGCAAACTTATATTTCTAGGATCAAGCTGCAAAGTCATACTCTGTGGTTAAACATGACTACCTTCACAGATCTGATTGTATAAATATACAAATCCATTCCAGTTAAATATTTGAAATAAAGAATAGAGTCCGGTAAGAGCCTCCATGCCGATTATTGTTTCAAGTAAGCACTCTCAGCTCTTTTTCCATTTCTTAAACTTCTGCAACATTCTTCATTCCCCCTCACACCCTTGTTATATTGAACTCTCTTTTTATTCTTAGTTTCAGCCTAGCTCCCACCCATGATGTGGTGGCAATCTTTTTCTGGAGTCAGAATGCGCGGTACTAACCGACCCTGATGTACCCCAAAAGGTGCGTAAGGATCCACCTAACGCCGGCGGGCTCCATTTTTCCTGGTGCAGGGGTGAAAAGAACACAAGAGCGTTGTAGAGGTGAGCCCCAGCTCGCACGCATCCTTGCCAGCTTCCTCCGGATTGCACTCGAGAATATGGCTGCAAATCTGAGCGGCAGCTACGGCATTTCAATGACGCATATTTTCCCTTGCAGATGCGTTTCTTTTTTGCCTGAGTTTAAAGTCAAGCTTGTGTTTGTAGATGGCTGCTTTGTCAGTGAACGTTTGGATTTTGAAAAGGTAGCACCTGGGTTGGCTTTTGAGAGAAGAATGGTTTTCATCTCCATAATCACACGTTTAACCACCGCCAGGACAAAATTCGGAGACAATGGGACCACATCGAATGCAAAGTTTTAGTTTTATAGCACAGTGTCTCTCTTGAAATATTCTTTAAGGAAGCCCATCACGTAATTGAGAGAAATATTGAAACAGGACTTCTGTCTGCAATGCTATTGTCCAGTCCGAGCAAAGACTGTTTTAGTACTTTAAAAAGTTGTTACCGAATTGTTGATGTTATTCAGTGGTCTTCATTTATTTAATTTTAGTCCTGCATTTTTAACATGAAGAGAAACTATGCATTCATTGCATAGTTCCGAAGAGAAGATTGCTTTAAATAGTATGAAATTGTAGAAAGAAAGGAAATGAAAGGAAATACAGAGAGCACTGATTTTCAGCACAAATCCTTTGTTTTGCAATTATCTCTGTTCTGGCCACATAAGAACTATTACAAATAATCAAGTGACCTCGAGCTAGTTAAAAAGTGGAATCTGATAGGGCTAACCTCTTTGAAAACATTCATATGCGTATTTATACAAAGAGGTTGTTTCCAGGGACAGAGTTTAAAAATTCATTTTCAGTTTGGACAAATGTTTTACTTTGTCTTAGATTCATTTGAGGTTCTTACTGTGCCTAAGTGGTTGGGTGAGTTTTTAGAGCTTCCGAAGGAAGAGGGTTTGGGAGAATATAAAATTCATTTGCACTTTCAGTAGTGGCCAGGAAATGACACTTTTGGGAAAGGGCGAATTTTTTTAATCAAACGGTCATTAGCATATGAAGTATGATTATGGACACATCAATGGAAAAACAACCTTACTTCCACGTGAGTGTGCCTCAAGGTAGTGGGATCCAGAGCCTATTGGTGACTGGCAGAACAAAAACAGAGGATCTCCTTCCACCGAACAATAGAGACACGTGAATAGGCAGCATGGTAGGCACAAAAGGAAACAGATATTAGACTAAGGCATTTAATTGCAAAATAAGAACACAAGTGTGCAAAGCGAAAGCCCTCTGATACCCGATTTTCTTAAATAGCAAACAAAACTCTAGAACTTTGCCTCTGAGGTATTACAAGAAACTTTGTCAAGTTGCACATGAGAAAATAGAGCCCACAGCCATATAGTAAGCAAAAAAATTCTGTTTGAGTATTGACATGACAGTTTTTGAAAGTTCAAGCAGAAAACCAATTATAATGAGCACTGGAAAGCCCGGAGCCCTGCTGTTCAATAAATAAAAAGTACAACAAACTATTTTCCAAAAAGGTTCTAGAGAGTTTCTTCTTGTCCCACTACTTACAATCTGATTACATAAATAGTCTCTATTTGCTGTTGAATTGCCAGGCAGCTGTATTAAAGTACAAATCAAATCAAGTCAGGATTAGAAAGTAAAAGAGCATGGTTTAAAGTAATCTATCCCCCAGGAACTGTGCTCAGATTCATCAAACAGAGCTTAAAGTACAGTATATCTTATACCCTCGTGTTTCCATGCTGTATTGCTGCAAAACCAGTTATTATTTTTGATATCCAGAGAATGTTGCTTGTTGCTGAAGAAGGCTCACTTGCTTATTTAAAGGTACTATTCGTATGTGCCACTTCCTTATTACTTCTTTTGGTTCCGATTCATGGGAAGGGCATAAGTAGGACATAAAGACTAGTAGACTCTTTATTGACCATATCCTATCTGCCTCAGCTGTGAATTGTCATGAATATTTCTTGCAGATAGAAGGATGGCTAATTTATTCCAGATTTTGGGTGATACACAGTTGGGATGATATTAAAGAAAAGCTGCTCGTCCTTCGGTGCTATTGGCTGTAAGGTATTATGCACACCAGCCCTTGCAAATCCTGTTCCATCCAATTATTACCGAAGGAGAAGGCGATTTAGTCATTTCAACCCGTGATTGTTTCTGATGGAGGCTCTATATGTACTTGTCAACGGACTCATCAGTCTTTGGTATTTACAAAATTGTTGTCACCTTCACGCAGAAGGAACACAGTTCATTGAATATATGTACTTTTATCCGTGACTGTTTTCTACTTTCCTGATCTTACAGGACAAACTTGTTTAAATCTACAAATATAAGCTTATATTTCACCATGTTCCTTGTATTTATATAATAGCCAAATATCTATCCAGAGATGGTATATTGGCTTCAGTTATCATATGCTACATTTATCTCCAAAGGGCATAAATGTAGCCTGTGAAGATAGCTGGATATTGATTTATAGTGATACATTTATATTTTATGTGTAACACAGAGGGGAAAACAGGCAAAAGTGTGATTTCTGTGAGCTGAATGGCTTCAAGTAAATGGGTAATGTGTGTTTTAACCAGACAGCCCAATGATCATTTTTCTTCCCACATCCCTAAGCTAAGGGAGAAGAAGTTGACGGTTGCCATTAGTTAACATTTCTCATGTAAGTAGCTCTACTTGCAAACTCTGCTACATTAAAACGAGCATTCAGTGTCACCGTCGTGCACCAGCATATTAGAAATGCTGGCACCTCTCCATTGCAGTCTGAGGCTCTTCAGCCCAATTTAAAGTTCAGTTCTCTGCACTTTGCCAACCTGATCATTACCAGTGACGCAGAGCACCCGCGGTGAGATGTAGCCAGGTGACCAGGGCAGCGATGGGAGGGGACCTGTGTTCATGTGGGACACTTGGAAGTTTCTCTGCACAGGACAGAGATTCCTGTCAGAAGTGCTTTTAAAAAAGTGGGGAGCCTTAATATTACCGTCCCTTCTTCACCCTCTTCTAGGTTTATCATGCAAAGGTCAAAAATGGAATTTGCTATTTATTGTCCCTCGAAAGCCCATATGGTGAGTGTGGATCTTGCCAATGCACGAGGGAGGCGACTGCGGACGAAGATCCTCCATACCAGGTATTTATGGGGCCACGGGTGCTCACAGAGTCGGCGGGACATTGCGCCTAGGAAACCGGCTGCCAAACCGGTCTGGCTCTGTGTTTGAAATAAATAATTTTTGAAAATCTTTTAATGAAATATTGATTTTATCAAGCACATCAAACTAAAGGCAAATGTACCATGGTGTCATGATTAAAAAATAACAATATATTACAGGTAAACTAAGATAAATGAGTTAAGTGTTCAGTTTGCGGTGCAAATTGAAACCATATATCACAACCTTTCATTATATTGCATTACTGCTAGAGTACAGAATATGGAAGTTGACTGAATAGTAATATTGAATTAGTAAGGAGCTTTACCCTGGTTCAGTTGATGGAGGAATTTGGAGCTAAAAAAGGATTCTTTCCATAACAAAAGTTTCTTAAAAATATTTTTAAAATGAGTCGGACTGATAATCAGGAAGACTATGGCACCCTGAAATTGCCCTTCTCAGGTCTCACATGAAGAAATGAAGGGATCTGTATTAATTTTAAAGCTCCCTTTGATTGGGTGAACCTGTCTCCGTTTTGTATGACATTCTTGCCACAGGTCATTGCCTGGTGCGGTGTACCATGAAACAAACAAATAGAAAAAGGCACCTTCTGGCACTTTAAGTCTCCCTGCCATCTGACTACTACCCTAGTGGTTCAGAATGATGAAAAGCAGAGACTGGGAGAAATCTTCCTATGGTTAGATTGGGAAAAATGAGCATGATGATCACATGGGCTGGGAAGGGCAGCAGAGACAGCCGAAGTCATCTCGGAACTCAAGAGAAAAGGAGAAGACAAGAGGTCACAATTATATGCTAGTATCACACTCCCTTTCACAGAGATCTGATATATTCAGTTTGTTCTTGTATGGTGCTTAGGGAAGTTCTAATTAAGGGAAGAAAGAATTTTGACACATGTGAAGCAGAGATCAATATTTAGCACTATAATCAGCAATTCCTGATGGTTTGACAATGTCACTATACACATTGTAACTATCCATTATTTTCTCGGGGAGGAGAGCCAGGCAGAGGCTAACAGGCTTACGGCAAGCTATCATGAATCACATAAAGCAGTGTCTCATTCGCTTCTATTTGTCTTGCTTTTCATCTTCATTCATCCTTATAAAGAAGGCTGCACTGCCATGAGCCCCAAAACGCCATCCTACCGCTGCACTGCAACAACAAAAAGCAAAAACGGTTTCTAAAAATGTCTACTGTATAAAGTACAATAGCTACCTTCCAGAGAGATTAAAAAAGAAAAAAAAAGGGAAGTGGTGCCTGTTTACCCTCTGAAAACATGCATGGTAGACTCCCTTCACGTTTAACCTAAAGGGACTCTATTAGCCACTAGAAAAATATTCATTTAAAACACTTTTGGGGGAGCTTATGTTTATAATAAGTTACAGGTTTAGAATATATTGATCTCGTTTTTCACCCAGACTAAACAGTGTCTGTTCTACAACAAAGAAAATCCCACCATCACAGAACGAAACCAAATTCTGTTTCAAATTTTGGGGCTTGGCTGTTGAGTCGAAACTGTAATAAAATATCAAAATAGCTAGTCCTGTTAACTTGAGGGGTGCAAGCAGATGGTAGAGTTCTGTGTTCAGGTTTTTATCCTGCAGGAGATTTGTTAAGCTGTAAATCTTTCTTTCTGTTCACGGATACGAAAAGTTTAAGTTGATAAAGCTCAGATTTTGGCTCAGAAGTACGTTAGTTATCTAGTCTACCTGGATACAGTTTGATTTCCATTTAAGTTACATAGGTGATATCATAATAGTCAATGATCATGTTAGCATATTGGATACCAATGCAAAATAAAATGCAAATCCCGAGGCTATTGTTCAGTTGATTTTAAGTTAATTGCATTCTGTCGCTCCCTTTAACTAATTATAAAGTGCTAGTCTCTGTTTTTTGTGTTTTTTTTTTTTAAATATTAAACAACTGTGGCAGGTCTGTTTGGCTAATTTTTAGGAATTCATCATGAGCAAGTGATTTCAGAATTTATTTTATTTCTTTTTGCACATTCAGCTTTGATGGAGAATACGTACCAGATCACTTAAAGAAATAAACACCCTGTAAGATGTGATGGGATAATTTGACTCCAATTTACATACAGAACATTATTTCCAACATTTTTCATACCATTCACAGGCGTGCAGCACGCAATATATGACTGTAGGTGGAAGTGGAAGACCCGGTGTCTTGCATCTCAAACTGTCAGCTGATTCTCACTGCTCTATTCCTGTTTAAGTGAGATGCTGACACAAGCTCACACACTGACTATCCCAAGTAGCACTAATTAAGGGCTGTCCAACTGTGCTTTCTGTTGAGCAGTTTGCTCCAGTGGGTGACAGGAAACAGCCTGAGCTCTGTCTGCGGAATGACATAACAAAGAAGGTTAAAAAAAAAAAAAAAAGGAACACAGATCTGGTGGGCTGGATAAAAAGACCTGAGAGAGAGCTAACTTCCCTATTTGTTGCTATGAATATATAATTTTAGATGAGGAAAACTTGCTAAGTCACTGTTTATTGTCCGTTTATTAGGGTACTTCTTGCAAGAATTAAGAATAATTATAGATGAAGAATGTGAACTAATAGGGAACTTGGGGACAGAGCATTCCTCTTATTCAAAAGGTTATCAATAAATCTCTTTTTAAAGATGGTGGTCAAATGTTGTCATTATGGCGTAATGGTGTTATTTGTAACTTGGAGAATTTAGCTTAAAAAGCAAAGACTTGAAGGGAATGACTCCCTTGGGTATGACTGTGAAAGTTAATTTATTAACAGTCAGGTTGATTAGGAAAACGTTATTAAAAAGGGGGAGAGAGAGAGAAGAAAAAGAGAAGAAAGGACAAAAAAAAAAGAGAACAAAACAAATATTTCTACAAATGAGTAAGTAGGGAGAGCTACAATCACATTAAGTTCCTTCCCTCCATTCATTTTCCTTAAAACTCCAGGGAATTCGAACCCGAGATTCTGTGTTTCTCTCTACTGGCTCTAAAAATAACCCCACATAGAGTCTTGAGAAAAAAATATATAAATGAGCCAACTGTTCCCCCCCCGCCCCGGGTATTATATCATTACTTAGAAGTGTAATAGATCAGCATGGGTATATGATGGAAACTAAAGGGGAGGAAGCACACCGACTTGTGTTCTCAAGGTATTTCTGTGTATTCTAATGATCACCATCCTCATCGTCTACAAGCAGGCATGGGGCTTAGACCTCAGTGCAGTCGATTTCTTGACAGCACTAAGCGGTATCGCCTCCTGGCTGCTGTGGCGTGCTTGAGGAATTGGTTGGCCCACCACTGTCCTTTTACAATGGTTTCATTTAATTGTAATCCAAAGATCAAAGGTCTGTAACTCTTTAACCAAATTCCAATGTCTGCCAAATTCAATAGCTGTCATTCTTATAGAAAAAGGCAGTGTAATATGTGTGTCCTGATCTAATTTTATAGAAAAAGACCCAATTTACATACTGTTTATTTAGTTAAGTCCCTAAAATCAATACCTTTGTCTGTACCTCTTTTGTTTAAAATACATCATGACATGGCAAACAGCTATATAAATGAATTTTTCTAAACCACACGCATTGTTAATGTTTCTCTATTACACACTCAAAAAAAGAATAGTTGAAATCATAGCATTTTATAGATCAACCTAAATGTATTTTAATATTGGATTACTAAAGAATGTTAAGTTTTACATTTCTAAAATTATAAATTTCGTTTGAAAAGGTCAGTCATTTTCCTGAGTCACATTTACCAACAGAAGAACATATTTCAACCATTGGAGTAAGAGGAAAAGTGATTATGCTCACTATTAAGAGAAAAGAATTCTTAAAAATGTGTCTCTGTAACAAACAAGAAAAAACCCAAACAACAATGAGCACCTGCAAAAGTTTCAGGATGGAATGACAGGATTCTAAAGGAAGAGAAAGCACTTTTTGTTGATAAGAAATAAATCCATTCAAATAGTCATCTTACAGATTAATCCATAATTCATTACACCTAAGCAAAGCATGGTTTTGCTTTGTGTTACAGTCACAGACATCCCTTTACTGACATTCCTATGGTCACAGTAAGATTTCTTTGAAATGTGAAGCAAATGATTATCTTTAGAACAATTTTTTTTTCCAACTCTAAGAATAGCTATTGGTGTGTTAATTTTGCATTTTTAATGACATGTGGCTTTTATATTTTGATTAGCTCTTTAGAATAATTTCCTTCCTTCTTTGTCTCTGGTGTGTAACCATAATTAGTTGGCAAGGTTAAGCAAGATGGATCTAAGTGACACATGCAGTGTGGTTAGGAGTAGTCATCATGTGACAGTGAATACTTTAACGTGTGTGAAGACCCGAGCAGTCTCCCTTTTAGTGAAACTTGGTGATTTTGTGCTTTAAAAGCATGAAGTTTTATATTATTCCCCTTTCAATTAATCAGAATTAAAGAGCAAATGTATTTTATAGTTTCTCTTTTCTCAAGAGACATTGAGCATTTAGTTGCCTCTTTACTTTTCTAGGAAGGAATTTTCCAAGCTGAGATGAGACTGAATCTTTTAGGACAGGAAAACTAAGCCATGTGTTTCCCACTAAACCTGAACACCCGCTTTTTTTCATGCAAGGGAGAAGGACTTGAAGGCACGTGGTGAAGGGAGGGTTCCCAAGTCAGAGCTCTCAATGTTTCTATTTATACTTCAGATTTGTAATCGAATTACTTTGCACTTAACCTTGATAAAACTCCAGTGTTATTTTGTAGTTCATTCTCACAGACTCTATACTCACTCTATTCTAGTCCCCTCATTTCAGAGCTTTAGGGTTTTGGTATTTAGGCTAATACGCCTGCTCTAAGGTATTCTGTAGCTTAGTCTGGAGAGCACAAACCTCTCCATTTTCCAGTACGGGAAATCTCTTAGGAATTTCTATGCTTCAAGAAAGAAAGTTTGCCTGGGAACTTAAGGATGTAAGTCATTTCTCTTAATTAAAGAATATTTCTAAGTACCTGTCATTGCCACAACCCATCCATGAATATTTACTTATCCATTCATCTTCCTACCCGTCCCTCCATCTCACCTCTGTTGAATCTCATCAGTATGTCAGGTACCGTGGTCAGAGCTGCAAAAACAAAGATGCCTGTAGCAAAGTTACCACTTTTGAGGAATTCTGGCTAGAGTGAAGGAGACAGTCACATAAAAAGCTAAACCAAACCCGATCAATCAAACAACCCCCACTCCTAGCTAAAGCTATGTTCTCATGTGTCTTAAAAGTAGTTTTTATCTTTTGGTGGCCAGGAGCGACAAACCTGTCTGAAACCTGGTGCACGTACCTCCTTTCCTGAACCTGAAATACTGAATGATATTAATGTAGGGGAAAAGATGCGGATGGTTCATCATGGCTTGTTAGTTGACTCTGGGAAATGCGTATGTCATGGTAACTCGAGTAGAATAGTTGTTTCTAAAGAATCCAACAGGCTGGGGCACCTGGGTGGCTCAGTGGGTTAAAGCCATGTTTTCAGCTCAGGGTCCTGGGATCGAGCCCCACATCGGGCTCTCTGCTCCTTGGAGAGCCTGCTTCCTCCTCTCTCTCCCTGCCTGCCTCTCTTGCCTACTTGTAATCTCTGTCTGTCAAATAAATAAAATCTTAAAAAAAAAAAAAAAGAATCAAACAGGTTGCTGATTTCCCCAGCCCAACACTGGAGGAAATAATCCCAATACTGCATAGCTGTAGTGTTTACATTTCACATTCTTTACGTTTTTTTTGCCATTTGCGATTTCCATATCACTCTTCCTAACAACCGCGCGGCCCTCCTCCAGCAACTTCCCTCATCCGCTGCCCTCTCTCGTGGCAGCACTGTCCCCTCCCTCCCTCGCTGCCCATATACGCCATTTCCAAGGGCAGTCTCCTGAAGCCCATCTTTTCTGTGACTGTCTTAGGTGAATGTGTGGCCCCCCCAACTTTCCAGCGAATGACTTCCCATCCCTGATCTCCTGCATAGTCTGATATATGGGACCAACTCTGTTTCCTGTTTCTTATGACCTTGTTTAAGAAAATAAATATCTTCCAAATTAAAATAATTTCCTGGACAAATACATTGTCCAGATAAGTGTCCCAGTACATGGACAATTGGCAAAACCTTATATCATTTGATGAAGTGCTAAGAATAGTGCGCTTCTGGCTTTTGATTCCCTTTCATGTGACATACGTATGTTTGTTTAAAACATTTTTCTAGGAAGATTGTCCGGGCACAAAATTGGGAAAGGGGTAGTTCTTGCCTGCTGGGTTCTCATAATCTGTGACTAATAATGATAAATCCTCCTAAAACAAAGTAGATGAAGAAAATGCAGATTATGCCATTTTTATAGCATCAGCATACACGGAAATATTTCTTGATGAGTCACTTTTCCATTGTACTTTTCAGACCCTGGCACATGAGCAGCACGTGTCTCCTTCAGTGTCACATGGCAATGGAACACACGTCCTCCTATGCTCAATGCAATGTTTCATTCATTAGACCACATAGCTTTCTTTTGGTGACCCAGTGCCTTCCCGCTTCTGCTCTTCCTCCTCCTCCTTCTCTTTCTTCTTCTTCCCTTCAGGGATCCATGTTCTTTTTATTAGACATGTGCTCAGTTCCTTGGATTTTTAAAAACTTAATTGGTGAATTAGTTCTTACTGCTTGTTCTGGGACCAATCCATCACATGATTTGAGAGCAGTTCTCTTCATTCCCAGTAGGCAATAAGAATGAAAGAACTAATATCACTGAAAATATTTTTTTCTTTGGAAATTAATTCACATTTTAATTTTGCATGATATAGACTATTTTGTCCATTACTTTGATATAATGCTATCATTATTTGGAGCTTGACTTAATGCTTGAAGTGGGCAGTAGAAAATTGGATTTACTGATCTAACCAGGAAGAATTTTTTCCTGTTGGTGTTAATAATTCAAGAAAAGAGGACCGTGTTAACTGAGAAGACATTCCTCTGAGGGTGGAAGAAGGGCAAGTCGGGGCCTGAGTGTCCCCACTTATTTGAGCCATTTGACAGACTGTTTCACATCAAAAGTCTTGAGACTTTGCTGATTATAAGCTCATATTCAAGCTGGAAAAAAATGTTTTAATTTATATCTAAGATGCTAGCACATAATTATTGCAATATGATTACATGCTGCACTGTCTCAAAAGAGGGAAGGAAAGAAGGAAGGGCGGGAAAGTTGGGTCAGCCATTGAGCTGGGCATTTCACAGGCGTTATTTCTATGGAAGGTTAGAGATCATTATATTCATTTTACAGATTAATTAAAAAAAGACTAGGTAATTTCAGTAGTTTGCCTCAGATTACACATGTAGCAAGTGCTGAACTGAGCTCTAAATTCAGGTTTGACTGACTTAAATATATATGTGTTATATATATGTATATGTATGTGTATGTATATGTATATACATAAATATATATGTGTGTGTGTATATATATATATATTTTTTTTAAGTAAGACTCATGAGGACATGCTTTGAGAGACCTGGAAAGTGAAATAGGTGTGTGAAGTACTCAATCCAAACAATAGAACCATAGTAAATTGCAGAGTTCTGAATAAAGATATTTGATTTCAGAAATTTTGAAAGTCGTATGCTGGCCAGTCATCAAATTCAAATAAGTGCCAGAGTCCCCAGAGCGGCAGCTAGAGCGAGCAGCAGCTGTGGGAGCCATTTTCTACATTTGAAGTGTCCTCTGCTTTCTGCTAAACTCTCCATATGACTGCCCTGTTTGCTAGATTTTTATTTTGGAAACTCATACCTGGAGGATATGCTTGTTGTCTTTCAATAATAATCTGCTTTCACTTGCAGTATAATTTTCTATGTGTCGGTGTGGTTGGAAAGAAGTTCGAGATGGCTTGAGCCCCATGGGGATTCATAGATGGAAAAGGGGGGACAAATGGCAGATGTCGCCAAGTAGGGGAGAGAAGGATTATCTCTTGTTCCATTTACATAACGCCTTAGTAATTCCCATTACGCTTTTGATCTTGGCTTAGGTGTAACTTCATTCAAGAAGCATTCCTTGATCCTGCTAAGGTTGTATCTTCTCTAGCCCCTTGAACTTACCTTTTCACAGAATGTTATTCTCTATTCAACTGCCAATATATTTGCACCTTTCTCCTCTTACCAACTCTGTTGGTAGGATTGGTAGGAATAACACCTAGCTTGCTCATCTTTGTATCTCTAATATTGTGTATGGCTTCTCCAACAGAGCTTGTGCTCAATAATTATTTGTTGAATTAATGAGGGAATAAGTCTATTAAATATTATACTTTTCTCTTTATGAACATTTATTTATATTGGTTTGGAAAACATTTAACTCTTCCCATGAATGCTAATTTACAGAAATGAGAACCTTATACAGTTTTTGGAAGCAAAATATTCTCTGTTTATTCTAAGTAAGCTGTAGGACATTCAGAGCTTGGGTGTTATTAGTCAAGGTTTGGTCAGGAAAACAGCACTCTAGGCGATTCAAACAGGAAGAGTTTATTTTATTTTGTATTTTTAGGAAGGGTTTAAATTCA
Source organism: Mellivora capensis (assembly GCA_004024625.1). Taxonomy (NCBI): domain Eukaryota; kingdom Metazoa; phylum Chordata; class Mammalia; order Carnivora; family Mustelidae; genus Mellivora; species Mellivora capensis. The sequence goes on from PISX010010279.1 coordinate 31,523, forward strand.
GGAGCTAAATCATTTGGGAGAACTGAGGATGTGGTGGAAGTCATGGAAAGCTGTTGCTAGGTTGCAGGAAATCAGAAATTTGTGGGAATTGCAGATGCCCACTGCCAATAAACCTCGCTGCCTTCAGTACGAAAAACTGAGCTGTAGGAAGGTCCTGGGAGTCACTGACAAATACTCTGTGCCTGGACATTACCGCTAGAAGGTTAATAATGGCTTGGAATCTCTTCCAAGCTCCAAATTTCATGGGATTGGATTGCCCTCTTCCAAAGAGAGGGTATTTTAGTTTTCTGTGGTTGTAACAAACTATCAAACACTTGGTGGTTTAAAACAATGTCTATTATTCTCTCATAGTTCTCAATGTATATTACTCTCTCATAGCTCTGGAAGTCAGAAGTCTGACAAGGGTTTCACCCCACCAAAATCAAGGTGTCAGCAGGGCCATGCTCCCTCCAGAGATACTAGGGACAAGTCCATTCCCTTGACTTTTCCAGCTTCTGAACAGCAACCCTATTCCTTGGTCCACGACTCTGCATCACACCACCTTTTTCTCTCTGCCTGTTTCCTTTCATCACCCTGACTTCTTGTGTTTCAAATCTCCCTCTGCCTCTCTCTTCTAAGGACATGCATGATTACATTTAGGGTCAACCTGGATAATCCAGGATTATCTCCCCCATCTCAGTATTCTTAATTTAATAACATCTGCAAGGTCCCTGTTGTCAGACAAGGTAACACTCACAGGTTCCAGGGATTAGGAGGTGGCTATCTGGAGGTGAGGAGGGTGAGGGGTGGAAGGGGGATTATTCAGCAGTATAGGGGAGAGGGCACAAGGAAGTGAAAATGAACACTGGCTATAAAACAATCAATATCCAGCACAGAATTCAGTAACAGTAAGTTGTCAATAAAGTTACTGAATTTTGGGACGCCTGGGTGGCTCTGTTGGTAAAGTGGCTGCCTTCAGCTCAGGTCATGATCCCAGAGTCCTGGGATCGAGTCCCACATCGGGCTCCTTGCTCAGCAGGGAGCCTGCTTCTCCCTCTGCCTCTGCCTGCCACTCTGTCTTCCTGTGCTCACTCTCTCTGACAAATAAATAAATAAAGTTACTGAATTTTTATTTTGGGCCATTAGTAGAAGATATGTGTCCCGAACAAAGGAGGAGGGCATATTTCTGTTCTAGTCGGTATTGCTTGGATCACATAGAGATCAATGGTTTTAATTCTGAGTATAAATCTTTTTTTTTTTCTCCCGAGTGATTCTAAGGTATGACAGAAGTAACTATAAGCTTTAGTTCAAAGGAAAGAAGGACTTTCTAACAGTCAGAGTTTTTCCTATAATGGAATATGCTGCCTTGTGAAATAATGACCAAGATATTGGTGAACATGAAATTAAGAGAGCGTATAATTACTATCTATGAAATCTTTAAAGTCCCATTTGTGCCAGTTTCACTTAATAGTTCTGCAGTTCATAATTAAAGAAAATATTTTCAGATTCATTTAAGTTTTCAGGTTTACCACTTCTTGAGTTTCTAATGAGCTCCTCATATTTATTATTTACCAAGGTAAGTACAATTTCTTTTTAGTTTGCTCTAAATTTGATGGGCTTGATTTTCAATGAATAGTCCTTGCCCTGTTAGTTCTGAATTATGCAAAAATCACAGCTATCAACTAACCGCTCAAATTAAAGTTGTTCATGACTTCTTTCTTATACTATGCACATGCTTTTGCAACAAATCCTAGATTCCTATTAAACCAATATTTATTCAGTTAATATTTTTATACTTATAATGAGTTAATAGGTTTTACTAGTACATTCTTTTTATTCTTTTTAATGACAGTTTCCTGTCATTCACACAAAAAAGCACAATTAAGTCTTCCTTTATTTTAGTACAGAGTGAATGTTTGCATGCCTTCCAAATTCATATGTTGAAACTCATCCCAATGTGATCATAGTCAGAGGTGAGCCATTGTAAGGTGATTAGGTCATAAAGGTGGAGCTCTTATGAATAGGAATAATGCCTTTTTAAAAGATACCCTAAAGAGCTCCCTCATCTTTTGCCATGTGAGGACACAGGGAGAAGATGGCCATGTGTGAAACAGGAAGTGGGCCTTGCTGCATACCTAATCTGTCAGCACCTTGATCTTCGACTTTGTAGCCCTAGAACTGTGAAAAATAAATTTCTATTATATATAAGTCACCCTGGCTATGGTATTATGTTATAGTAGCCTGAGTAGACTGAGAACTATTTCTTTCTCTGACTTCAATTTGTGTTTTAATTGGTCTCTGAAACTATTCTTTTTCTACAATATCATTCTTGAGGTGAAAAGAAGGTATTCTAGAGGAGTATTCAATATAACTTATTTTTAAGTGTTTGTGTTTTATTTCAGTACCTCTTTTTTTTTTTTTTCAGATTTTATTTATTTATTTGACAGAGAGAGATCACAAGTAGGCAGAGAGGCAGGCGGAGAGAGAGGGGAGGAAGCAGGCTCCCTGCCAAGCAGAGAACCCGATGTGGGAATCGATCCCAGGACCCTGAGATCATGACCTGAGCTGAAGGCAGAGGCTTAACCCACTGAGCCACACTGGCGCCCACAGTACTTCTTTTTTAAAAAAAGATTTTCTTTCTTTATTTGAGGGAAAGAGTGAGAGAGAGCACAAGTGGGGGCAGAGGGAAAGGGACTAGCAGACTCCCCGCTGAGCTGAGGGCCTTGGCAGGGCTTGATCTCAGGACCCTGGGATCATGACCTGAGCCAAAGGCAGACCCTTAAGGGACTGACTGAGACACTCAGGCCCCTGTATTTCAGTACCTCTTGATGCCTACTGACCTGTTGAGCAAAATGTAACATAGTAAGTATGTTTCAAATTGTGACTGCAAAGAAAGGATTCATTGTTGGGATATGTTTTTGCTAAAATGTTTATAGGGCATTGTACAAAAGAAAGACTGATCCCCAGTTTGGTATACCCTTAAGAAATTTTGTGGGTTGTATTGTGAATTACCATTTTAGAACTTTTCAGATAAAGGACATTTCCCCAAATATGTTCCTCTTTCTAATGCATCTTATTTTTTGTCTACAGTCTAGTTGCAGTGATCACTTTTGGTATGTGTGTGCACCACATCAGAGCCAGGAAGACAATGAAAATTTTTTTGAAAATCCTGGAAAAGAGTCTTTTGCCATTTTTAAAATCAAAATTAAACACCTTGTGACACCAAAGACACAAACAATAAATGAAAAATATAGAAAGACTGGACTTCATGAAAAAATTTAAAAATTACACTAAAAGATGCTATAAACAGGGTAAGAAGGCAACCAGAATGGGAGAAAATATTTGCAAATCACACACTGATAAGGGACTAAATATTGAGACTATATAGAGCAATCCTAAAACTTAACAAAAACAACAAAAATAAACAACCTGGTTCAAAAGTAGGCAGAGCACTTCAATAAGCATTTCTCAAGGAAGCTATACAAATGGCCAACAAGAACATGAAAAGATGCTCAACATCACTCATCATTAGGAAGTGCACATCAAAACTGCAATGAGATACCACTAACACCCTTTGAGATGGCTTTGATCAAAAACAAAGGAATAGAAAATATATCAGTGAGGACGTAGAAGGATTGGAACACTTGTGTTCTGTTGGTGGGAATGTAAAATTGTTACATGGTACAGCTGCTGTGGAAAACAGTAGAGCATTTCCTCAAAAACAAAACAAAACACACAAACAAACAAACAAACACCCCCCCCCCCAAATTACCATCAGACTCAGCATTTCCACTTCTGAGTATATCCAAGAGAAAGAAAGCAGGTCTTGAAAAGATAGTTGTATATGTATGTTCATAGCATCGTTATTCACAAGAAGTAAGATGTGGGCGCAGCACAAGTACCCATTGATGGATGGATGGATAAGCAAAATGGGGTACCTGCATACAATAGAGTATTATTTAGCCTTAAAAGGAATGAAATTCTGACATTTGCTACAATATGAATGAACATTGAAGACATTACATTAAGTGAAATCAGCCAGTCACCAGAAGACAAATGCTGTATGATTTCACTTATGATAGGTACTTAGAGTAATTAAAATGGTGGAGACAGAGGTAGAAGGGTGGTTGTCTGGGGCTGGGGGAAACGAGGAAATGGGAAATTAATACTGACGGGGTATAGGGCTTCAGTTTTACAAGATGGAAAGAGTTCTGGAGGTGGATGGTGGTGACATTAGCACAACATTGTGAATGTTTTTAGTAACACTGAACTGTACCCTAAAGAAATAGTCAAAATGGTAAATTTTATATAATGTGTATTTTCGCACAGTACAAAAATTGAAAAAATAACACAGAGAGGTGAAATGTGAACATAAGATAAAGAACTAAAATGAGGGCATAAAACTGAACACCAAATTCAGTACCTCAGTGCCACCAGGGTAAGGCCAAAGCTGTCAAAAGTCAACGTATTGTGTTTAGTGATGGAAGCCAGTGAACTAGAAGGCAGGGAAAAGAGAAAAACCTGGTTTCGATGACATCATTTGAACTTCTGAACTCCTGCTGTATCTGAAGCCCAACATACTCCTTGGACCTTTCATTTATATGAACCAATAAATAATCTTTGCGTAATCCAGTTTAAATTGGGTTTTATAAATAAAAAGACTCTTAATGGATACATCCTGGTAGATAGCAAAACCACTGTGTATATATCAACTGAATGTCACAGCTCTATGCAGACTTACTCTTCCTTTATCCACTTACTGAATTCCTGGGCTGTCTTCCTCAGGATCTAGCTAGTCTTTCCTTTATTCCCTGCCTCACCAGAACGTTCGCAGTGGGGATCCCAGTCCTTCTCTCCTTCATTCTTTTTTTTTTTTTTAAAGATTTTATTTATTTATTTGACAGACAGAGATCACAAGTAGGCAGAGAGGCAGGCAGAGAGAGAGAGGAGGAAGCAGGCTCCCTGCTGAGCAGAGAGCCCAATGCAGGGCTCGATCCCAGGACCCTGAGATCATGACCTGAGCGGAAGGCAGAGGCTTTAACCCACTGAGCCAACCAGGCGCCCCTCTCCTTCATTCTTTATCTAACCATATTCCCATAGCATCTTGACTTTCCTAACATCATTCTCTCCAAGAGAAATAAGCAAAGGATGAGTAGCTTTTGAATTTATTTCTGCCACTTCCTCCTTCTGAAATTGAGTGTAAGTACTGAGAAGAGAATTTCCTAGAAAATTTGAAGACTGAAATCGCATAATAGTGTATAACTGGTCACAGTAATTATGGGAGTTCCTATGGGGGAGATCTGGGTTCTCCAGAGTTGCAATAAAAGATGGAGGGTAGTTTATTAGGGCTGAGTATCTTTGGGGTGGTGGGGATTACCGAATGGCTGTTCCAGGCTGATTTAAATTCTGGTTCATTTCCAGTGAAGATGTTGTGTTTTTTTCATGTAAGGTGTCCCTGAAAATTGGGTATACCTTATTATACAGCATGCATGAGAAGCTGATGCTTGGCTTCAGGAATCTTTGAAGAACCTGTTGTACACTCTCTTAACTCTAAAATGTTTGGTCGCCTGGAGTGCTGGTTTGGAAAGAGTGTCTCTGTTTCTCATGGCTACGTATCTGGGGATCTTAGTGCTGCAACTTTTTCCAAAAGTTCACAAATGCCTTGTTGTTTGAAGCTAGCACTTCTGTGTCTTACTAATGCTCTGCATTCCTCTTTCTTGTGGTTGGCCTACTTCTGTTTCCCACTCAACAATTTGTCGAAAGCATTTTATTCTTTGCAGTTACTTGGTCTTTTTTTTTTAAATTAATTAATTTATTTTTATTTCTTTTCAGCATAACAGAATTCATAGTTTTTGCACCACACCCAGTGCTCCATGCAATACGTGCCCTCCCTAAAACCCACCACCAGGCTCTCCTAACCTCCCACCCCCTGCCCCTTCAAAACCCCTCATGTTGTTTTTCAGAGTCCATAGTCTCTCATGGTTCACCTCCCCTTTCAATTTCCCTCAACTTCCTTCTCCTCTCCATCTCCCCATGTCCTCCATGATATTTGTTATGCTCCACAAATAAGTGAAACCATATGATAATTGGCTCTCTCTGCTTGACTTATTTCACTCAGCATAATCTCTTCCAGTCCCGTCCATGTTGCTACAAAAGTTGGGTATTCATCCTTTCTGATGGAGGCATAATACTCCATAGTGTATATGGACCACATCTTCCTTATCCATTTGTCCGTGGAAGAGCATCTTGGTTCTTTCCACAGTTTGGCAACCGTGGCCATTGCTGCTATAAACATTGGGTTACTTGATCTTTAAACATACTCATTCTTTACTCATACCTAGGTGATGCATACTTATCTTTCTGCTCTAAGTCACTTCTATAAAGAACATTCTTTAGCCCATTCCCCCACCTCCCAGTTCCAAGTGTGGGTTATATGTTCCTTCTACATATGTCCTCTCCCATTTGAAAGAATTCACTACACTGCAATGTGTGGACCTACCTATTTATTTAACTCCCCCATCCAGTGACCACAAGCCTTATGAGAACAAGGGTTTTATCTTGTATCCTTTCTGTGCCAGTGGCAAACACAATGATGAACCCTTGTATTTGTTGAATGCATGAATGAATGAATGAGTGAGTGAACAAATGATTTGAATATCCTAAATTATTTAATCTCTACTTTAAGGTATTGAGTGCAATGCACATTTTTGAGAATGCTTAATTTTTTTTATAAAATTCATTCATAGAAAAGGCACATATATATATTTTTGGATTCTGGAAAAACTATTAAATATTGAGTATTCCTTAGACTAGTTTAAGTTTTAGAAAAGTACTTTGTGGATTATCTTGTTGTTTAATCAAAATTTTCTTCTTATATATGTGAAATCATCTCTATTCACTTCACCGCATAAACCAGAGGAGCTTTAAAATGGTCAAAACTTCAATTGCTGACAAGGCTGGCAATTAACATAAATAAATAAATAAATAAATAAATAAATAAATAAACAAACATATATTTAAAGATTTTGTTTATTTTTTTGACAGAGAGAGAGAACACATGTAGGCAGAGAGGCAGGCAGAGAGAGATGGGGGGAAGCAGGCTCCCCGCTGAGCAGAGAGCCCGATGTGGATTCGATCCCAGGACCCTGAGATCATGACCCGAGCCGAAGGCAGAGGCTTAAACCACTGAGCCACCGAGGTGCCCCATAAATATATATTTTTAAAAATGGAACCAACGTAAAACATTGAAAGATTTCACATAAAAATCCGGATTTCTAGCTTATTTTGGAAAACTAGAAATTTATCAACACTAAACCCCGGTTCCTACACAAACAAAAATTAGGTGGAGGTGAGCAGTGGATTCCCCTCTGGAACAGAGCACATGCCCATTAACCATGATCCCTGACATTCACTTGAGACACATTTCCCATATGGAAGTGTTTCAGAGGTTAGTTAGGATACCATAACAACACATATAAGCTCATCGCATGCTTGAAATATGGATAGACAAACTTAATTGTTTATTTTATTATTGTTTTGTTTATTGACAATTCACAACACGTTTTTCAAAGAAAATGAATTTTTTTCTACTAATTATATAGAATCCAGTTCAAGAAAGATATCTAAAATTGTCAGCAGAAAAAAACCAAGATTTTCATAGCATTTTTGTACACTGCTGACATTGTTTCCATTGGTCTCCCTTCTTCTCTACTTGCCCTCCTCAGAGCTCTCTCTGGTGTGATTGTTTCATGTCCTAAATCTGAAAATGTCATTCCTCTAATTAAAACAATTGGCCTTGGGGACTTGCATCCAATGTCTCCTACTTCATCTTCATTTTCTTCTGGAATTATTCTCCCCATTTCTCACCAACTTCAACTATGGCTCTTTTAGTTCCATAAATTAGTCAAATAATTTCTTAGCAAAGCTTTCACACATACTCTTGTCCCCCAGTTCACTAAAAAGCTTCTTATTCTTCTGGTCCCATTTTCAGTCTTCTTTCTAGAAACTTTGCCTGACTACACAGTTTGGAGTGGGTCTCATTCTTCTTCCTTATTTTCAAAGCTCTCATCAGAATTTATAATTAGATATTTATTTGTGTATTTACTTTCCACCCTATAATATTTTAAACTACATGAGGGTAAGGCTGACATGTGTCTTACACACTGCTCTATATGGTATATCTACCATGTGATCAATGTATATTTTGAATAAATGAATATGTATTATACAGACATGGAAATGTGGAGTTCAAAAACAGTATACTTGCATGAGTTCGAGTTTCAGGTGCTAGCATCTGTCACCATAAGAACAAATGACTTCTAAAATATTGAGCATGGATTATGAAAAAGGCCTGTTTTGAGATGTGCAGAATAAACAAAGGCATGTTGAAGTAACTCCCATTTGAGGCAATAGCATGTACCGAATCACAGCATACCATTTTCCAGATGAATGCTGTTCCGTGTTTCTCCCTTTTTCAAATGCGAAATTTAACCTCACTTGGGAAAACACTGCGAGTCTATGAGCATGTGCGTAATCTCTGTCTGGTTGTGCTCATAAGGGATTTTCAACTTAGCAAATAGGTAGATACCCCTTTTACCATTGGTTGAGATTTTCTCCTGTAAAATTGAATCTTTTCCTTCCAGGGAATGCAAATTTGATTAAGGATTGCTATGCACTGATATTCTGTATTCTTCCTTTTTCTATGGTGATGGAATTATAAAACAACTTGGTCGGGCTAGAATTTTACTGGTAGTCTTGTTGATCAGCATTGTTCCCTGAATTCTGTGAAATTACATCACTGGCATGTAGAATCAGTTTTTCAAGGATAGCTGCCATGGACAGAGAGTGCATTATGTTTACATATCCTGGGGGCAAAAACCTTATATACTTATACATTTGCAGTTAAGCTTAAGGGTTCGGTGTTGATTACAAAATATTTACTTTGGTTAACATTTTCCATTGATCACTGAGTGCATTGAGGTGTTTTTGTTTCTCAAGGTGTTTTCCGGGAGTGGAAAATTTGGAAGGAGAAGATTTAAGTTTAAAATCTAAATAATAGAAAAATTAAATGAAAGTCTCTTTCTCACTTTGCTGCTTACGGGTATGATTTCACTTAACACATACTGTAGACCCTACACTTGCTCACATACATATACGCAAGTACGGAGTTGTACGTGTCATATTCTTTTCTTGGTTTTGTAATGAAGCATTTCCAATAGACATTAAAGAAATTTAACTTATTCCTTTTGTGGAAGAACTGTCCGGAAACTGTTTAGCTTCCCATTACAACAGCATTCAAAATTCAGAATAGTTTGGGAGAAATCAACTTACTCGGCGACCTCAGTTTTAGACTGCTAAATTGTGGAGGTTTGGCTATAAGCTAGGTCAATAAAATACATACAAACCCCACACCAGAGCAAGGGCTTGGTTTTGTTCACTATTGTATTCTCAGTGCTTAGGAGAATGCTTGGTCCATAGAAAGCACTCAAAGCATGTTTATTCAATCAATGAATTTTTCTTCGATTGCCCAGGCTGCCCATATTTGTTGGTGATACTGTGTGATAGTGACAGCAGCAAAGCTGAGAAAATGCGTTTCTTTAGCTGACTGACCAGGCTTTCCATAGATAATAACAATCTGGTCGAACTGGACTGAGCAAACCATCCTGGGAATCTTTGGGAACATCTGGAGGGAGAATGCTAATCTTAGCTAATGTTTGTATAGCAGTTTACTCTTCTGAGGGCTTTACTTATATTAACTCGTGATGTCCTCACAACACCCAAACCTAGAGGTAGGAAATATTCTTCATTCTACAGAAGAGAAACCAAAACACTGAGAAACTAACTGACTCGCTGGAAGTCCCATCTCTAGAGTAGAAGTCGGCTCTAAAATTTGCCTTCTTAACTCACTGTGCTGCTTTGTCTCTCCCATCTGAGTAATGGGGGTTTGGAAATATGTTAGCTTCAATATTGAAAGACAAGAGGTCCAGGATAAAAAAGGGTATATCATGATAGGCACTATAGGGAAAAATAGGTTAACTTTGTGATGACTGTTTTGTCACGTTCGCACACATTGATCTAGACAGGTTAGATATATATACGTGCGTGCCTACCCACCCATATAAAATCATATATGTATAGAAGATTTCTTCTGTTTAATATTTGCCTATATATATATGACCTTTGGTTTCTCATTTAGTCTTTTGTGTGTCTAGCATATATTAGCTTTATTTTAAGATTTTATTTATTTTAGAGAGAAAGAGAGAGAGAGGAGTGTGTGCAAATGGGGGGAGGGGCAGCGGGAGAGGGAGAGAGAAAATTCGAGCAGACTCTCTGCTGAGCACAGAGCCTGATGTGGAGCTCCATCCCATGGCCCTGAGATCATGACCTGCGACAAAACTGAGAGTGGGACGCTTAACCCACTGAGCCATCTGGATGTCCCAACATGTATTAGCTTTTTAAAAAAGCTTTTAGACAGAGATTTTTAGAAAGGGATGCGAAAACAAAAGCTACCATTATCCTGCTTAAACAATTGATTCTTTTATTAAAAAATTATAGAAGAGGTAATTGCGTATGTATAGAAAATGAAAATGATTCCAAACGGAGAAAATAAAAATTGAAAACTTCCCTTCCCCTCATCACAGTCCCTGACTTCACTCAAAAGGTTAGCAGGGAGGACTTTATAAGGGAAACAATGGATTTCAGTTTCCCAAGAAAATACTATAAGTAAGAGGGATATAAGCTAAACTACAGAAAAGAGGTCTAATTGCATGATTGTTATTTTTTGGTAGTCTTCCATTCTTTAGGTTTGACTACCACTTTTAATTACATTTTGGCACATACATTTGAAAAAGTAATACATACTTTGTCGGTTCTCTCCATACCTGTCATTATTTTTTAAGTTGAGACTTTCACGGGTAAATCCTCCATGTTTGTTTTCCTTTTTGACTTCTAACTTTTGGGAAACCAGAATTAATGTGAGAATTTCTTAAAATATTCTATGAGTATGACCTGAACAAAAATATTCCATACTGTGTTCTGATTATAATTAAAATAAAAGCTCTTCCTTTTATTATAATTTTAGCTCTGAAGAAGCAACCGAAGCAACTGAATCATTTCCTTTTTCTCCATTTTTATGCACTATAAAAATTTACATATTATTCTTGGTAAAAAGTCAACAAAAATATACCCATTGAATCCTTAATTCATATAGTTGTCTCTTTAAATACTTCTTTTTAATCCTAACATGCTCCAGTATTTTAATTTTAAAACATTTTTTAAAAAAACTCACGGAACTCTGAATTTAATTTTTTATGTGTATTTGATATTAATTACTCAACAGTGAAGATAGTTTTGGGTAAATATGCCCCCATAAGAATCCATTAGTAGAAATATTTATACAGCACATATCCATATATTTCAATTCACATATATTTAATCAACTCCTTTTAATGTGAATTTATCCTTTAATATTAATCCTGGGAATTTTTATTGCTATAGCATATCAAATTCTTGAATTTCATTGAAATACTTTAGTTGTTTTCATATATTATGAAGCCTACCATGATAGTCCATCCTTCCCAATTTTATGCTAGAAACTATTCTTTCTCTCAGTGTCCATGTTGTCACTGGGAATCTCATAATTTTAGGACATCAAGTTTGTTTTGGAAATTGAATCTTTTGGACTATTGTGTTACTTCAAATGTATAATTTATAGAAACAACTAATTGGTTCCAAATAATCAAAATTAATCCAGCTTTAAAATTCTGTAATCTATGTTTGCTTTCTAGGCAGTTCTAAATTTCACCATAATTTGAAATTTTGCATGACTTCAAATAATGTTGTGTGCATTTTTCCTCTTAAATTTTTTATTTTATATTTTTATATTTTTATTTTTTTTTTCTTAAAGATTTTTAAATTTATTTGACAGATAGAGATCACAAGTAGGCAGAGCAGCAGGCAGAGAGAGAGGGGGAAGCAGGCTCCCCACTGAGCAGGAAGCCCGATGCGGGACTCGATCCCAGGACCCTGAGATCATGACCTGAGTGGAAGGCAGAGGCTTTAACCCACTGAGCCACCCAGATGCCCCCCTCTTAAATTTTTTAGTTAGACCTTGAAATTTTGACTTATGAAATCTGACATTTTAAGTAATGGAAAATTAATTTGAAAAATTAAGCCAAATTCTCCCTAAAAATGTATAATGTTCAATCAATATTAATATTTAGGAAGTTAACTTAAAGAAAATGGATAATCTTTCATATCATATTTAGAAAAAATTTTTGCTATTATAAAGATTTTAGAAATTGTTAGACTCTTCATTTCTTCCTGTATTAAAAAACTAACAGCATGCATATTTTTAAAATATGGAAGCTACAGAACAACTTTTTGTGCATTACAAATTAAAAAATATTTCTGTATGAACCAAAAGCTAAACACTTACTACACTGTTCAGGTTATTTACTGAGCTTCCGCCAGATGCTAAGTGTCTTTTGATTTTAAAAAAATGGTATTAAAGAGCTGAAATTTATAGTATTGTTAAAATAAGGAAGTAGATTCTTCTGGGTAATCCAGATCATTGAATTTATGACCTCTCTCATTGTAGAACATCATATTTTAAGTGCACCACTGATTGTATTAGTCGTTCATTCATTCATTCATTCATTCCATAAAGATTTGCTTATTCATCTAGTGATGTATACTGAATATATATTATGTACAAGATGATGGGAATACTGACAGGAAAAAAGAAAAGATTTCTCAACTTGTGGGAAAGAGAGAAATATAAATGCTTACGATAATAGTACAGTTGATTACAATGACAAAAGTGTCCATTAGAGTCATAGCAACTAAGGAGATGTGCATCGAGCCTTAGCAAGAATATAAATATTAGGTCCAGGCTATTGAGGGGAGAGGCATGAGAACAGAGCTAATGATACTTTCTGTTCGGGAGAAATCTCTATGGATTCTGAAACATAAAAGGCAACTGACAAAGGTGAAGAAAGAGACACAAAGAAGTAGCAAAATCCTCAGTGCTAGTTAAAACACATTTTAAAAATGCCCTCCGTGATTTGGGGAGCATCGCCTCATATGCCCCATTATTGCTAAAAGTTTTTGCTCACAAAATTGAAGGTGTATTTTCCCCTAAGACAATGAATCTGTATTTCTTTATTCTATTTATTTAAGGAATAGAGATTAGTAAGGAACACGGTTGGTCATTTCAGCTTTGGGATTTCAGGGCTTAGAAATTTTCACCTTAAAGAAATAAAATGCCAAAATGTACAGTGAAAGTTAACTAAGACAAAATTGGAACATTAGATCCAGTCAACTTGGGCATTACAAGTCAAAGTTCTTAAGTTTTGAGGACACAAAGTTCTGCTGCCTGGTTCTTTGCTATGTTAATTGGTTCTCAAATGAGATAAATTTTATAATGCCTAAAGTTCACACCTAATTCTTTTGACACTTAAGAAACTAAAGTATTTGTAAAGATATATTCTACCTGCTGACTTCTTCAGTAATACCTTACCATTCAGCCTAGGTGCTTTTTCTTTTCCCCCTTTTAAATTGTTCTCCTTCAGTCAAAAGCTGACACAACTGTCAAAATATGGTCACTCATACACTAGTCAGTCACACTCCGATAATGTGTCTGTCATCATGTTAAAACAGTCATTTGCTGACATATTTTATGGCCGTGAACATGTTTCAGAAACCAGCAAAAAGGATTGGCCTTTAAAAAATAAGCAGGAGTAGCATTTTCTTCTAGTGAAACGACATATAATTTGAAATAATAATGTGTCAATAGTGACTATAGGAAATTGCTAGAAAGTGGACATTTCCAAGTCCACTTTTATCTGGGAAAAAGTAGTTCTTTTAAAAAAAATTTGAAGTAATTCTTTTTAAACTAGAACATATTTTATTGAATTAAAAGCATCTTTGTCAGATTCTGAAAGTGTCTAATGCACAAAGCTTGGGGTTCTGAACTTCTCTAAATATGTGGAATAGCAAGTTTTTAAATAATAAATGTTAATGCTGTACGAGATAACATTCTATTCTCAATACCTTTTCATTTATACTAGACCATACCCAAATCAAATTTTGCATTCAATAACCTCTCGGCAAATGTTAAGAATAGGCAGACACATTTTATACAGAGAAGCATAGACATCCACATAAATCAGCTTTGTCCAGTGGTTTACTCCCAAAGTTCTTAAAATATGTCGTGGATAAACTCCAATTATGTAATAGGTAGTAAACAGTTTTGAAAATAATAAAGCTTAGGCAGGTCCAACAAGATTACAAAAATATACAAATGCACACTGATTTTTTTTATTTGCCGTTGAAATTGGCAAAATAAATACTTTAGTGGATCCCTAAGTAGTTATAAGAGTAGTAGCTCTTTAGAATGAAGAATTTACTTGTTAAAAATACCTACTGGTTCCCACACTTCATTAAAATTCATACAAAGAAGAGCTCACATTCTGTTCATAATACTATTATATCTTGATTCATCAGTATCTTCATCTATAATTCTAAGATCTTACTTTTGAAATACGAAAACCGGTAAAGATGGAACTATGCAAATGATTTACTTAATGCCTAAAATCCTCGCAAAATTAGGAAACTGACCACAGTACTGAAAACTACTACCTCAGCATTGGCGCCCTGTTGGAGTTGTGGGTAGGAAGATCATACACTTCGATGTCAAACATTCATGACATTGTAGTGACTTTCTTACCCAACAAGATTTGTTATTCTCTTAAAAGCAATTATTTAAAAGTATTTCAGTGTTCCTTACTAACACAAACATTTAAATCTGTGATCAGCTCCCTAGCAAGCATGGAAAGCCAAAACTCGCTCTCAGATGCCATATCCACAGAAGCAGTTTCTGCAGAAGAAACGTTATTTCACTACCTGGCTTCTTTGTTCATTAAGCTAATTACTCTAGTCTACATTCATGCCTTTCATCTGCCTTGTTTCTTGAGCTTGATCCTTTCCCAACCCTGAATCGACTGTTACTGAACAGTTGGAGCTGAACAGGAAGGAATTGCAGGTGTCAACTCACAGTTTACAAATATGACATCTCCTCTGGCATAGCTGGAAATATGAAATATTGATTTATGTGCAGTAAAAGGTCTTATAAAAATGATCACATACACATGAGAGATTAATGCGCAGGAGATCAATAGAAATTTCATTCTTGACGCTAGACTGTCACCTATGGTGAAATGCTAAAATACAGAAATCAATATTATCTATGAAATGTCAAATTTATTATAATTATGAGGATGAAAGCTGGCCAAGTGGCTCCCAGGAGAGAAGGAAGGATAGGTTACTGGGCTGAAGCATCCTTCATGTCCCTTGTTCACTTGCTGCCAATTTGAGAGCAATATTGGTGCAGGGGGTTTTCAGGCATTATGTACCGCTGTGTAGTAACAAATTCCTGCTGGAATATTTAACTCTTGAAACTGACAATAATACAAGTGTCCACATAGTCAAAAGGTGCAGAACTTTCAGCTCCAAAATATGGAGAGCATTTTAAGCATAGATTTTACTGTGGTATGTGTACCACAGCCCATTGCTTAAGAAAATTGAGCTTTTACAGACTGAAGATTAATAAGATCTTGGTGCAATTTTATTCAAGCTCATGTTCTGTTCTCTACAGTGGTAGTGGTGGGGGGAGACAGGAAATCCTAAATTATCTATTAGTGGGCTTCACATTTTCTATAGTTTAAGCCATTAGCTTGATTCTTAGAAATTGCCATTCAATTTCCACTGCTAGGCAGCGATTCTTTGAAAAGATTTTTATGAGTTTGTGGCAGCCTACCAGTCTCATGTATCAAGTTTAATAGAGTCTTTGAAAAAGTAACACAAAGCTAAAATTTTATGAGCCTATAAGAAAACAATAAAATGAGAGTATTTTGTCTTGTCTTTTAAGTGGGGAGGGGGATTTTTAGAAGTTGAAGTTAAAAGCATAGAAGGAAAAAAATGCTTCTTTTTATATTCTCCATATCTACAGAAAAGCAGAATATTAAGCTCTTATTAATAATATTATTATTCCTCAAAATAAGTGTAGGTTTTACAAATTAATGTTGGTGATGATACACTGTGATTCTTACAGGGATTGAGACCTGGTGTGGGTATAAGAGAGGATGAATATGTCTGACCAACAAATGAATTAGGAATCTTGAAGGAAAACCCGTATTCCCTTGTAGGTAGTATAGGTGGTGAAAAGATTGTGTTATTTGCTGTCAGTTAACACTATTCATAGCGCCCTTCCGATTCAAATTTTAATGATTCAGGTTTAAATAAGCCGTGTGCTCTGCCAACCACGCTTAGAGGACAGCACAAAGAGCCTGTTCATTCTCTTACAACCTCTACGTAGGAAGTCCTCAGGAATTTGTGAAATGAATGAATGAATGAATGAATGAAACTTTAATTCATCCTATGGTGCTCTGGTACCACATGAGCAGGGGGGGATAGAATTTCTTCTCATTTGGATTTAACGTTCATTTATTTTTAGAATTATGAGTCTCTTTTCTTTTTCTTTTCCCTTCTCAGATCTAGACAGCTTTTTGGTAACCAACACATCGACTTGGAACGTAGGCTAGAATTCTAATTGGTATATATGAAAATTTCAAAACATAACATAAGCCTTGAAAGATAGATGCCTTTCACCACGCACCCTTTAATGTATGGTCTATCACTGAGTTTTTGAGTGGAATTACATATAATATGGGAAATTTACTTTCAATTAGTAGCATTAATTTGTTTTGCAATAACTATTGTGAGTTAACAGTCTTGTTATTCCATGTTTCTGTGCATCTTCCTAGGTCTAAATTAATTTTAGAAGTTTGTCTTTAATCTGACACTTAGGGAGACGTTTCTTGTCTAGAATTGGATTTAGTTGAGGACATTTTGACTGAAGGGATTTCTCAACACTACTATCTTGCATTTATTTTCGGTTTTTAGGTCTTGGTAAAAAAAAAAATGAGGAGTGCCGTTTCAATAAGCAACAATCAGGCCCCCGTCCCACGAATAAATTACCATTTTTCTTGGGTTTCAGTTTTTCAGGGTTATTGTATAAAGCGACTGTTTTTGTTCATGACATACATTTTCCAAGTAATGCTTCTGTTTTTGTCATGGAGGAGGATGAAACAGAGGGGCCACAGAGCCGGGGGAGTTAGAGATCTCTGGCAGAGAAACACAGAAAGGAGTCACAGGGAGGTTCCGTAAATTCTGAGAGAGACCCCATGTGAATGTGATTAAGGTCAATAAGCACAAGTTGAAGGTCTACCACATACGCGAAACTGGGATGAAAAGATGCGAAGGGCACAGATAGAGCCCTCAAGGATTTCACAAAATAGTACAAATTGGGTGGTATTCAGAAATGGGAAATATTTAGAAAAGGAAATTGCAAGACTTGGAACCTATACCAGCTATCCTGAATCCTTGGATTGGTGTGCTCTCGGCTCACATAAAACCCATTTCCATATCCTTTAGAGAATAGTCAGTCCCTAGATATTCTAGAGACATAAATACAAAGTTCTTTCTCATCTATTATTACTGAATTATTTACTCTTCCTAAATATTATCTCTTTTGGCCAGAATTGTAGGATTATTATTACCGCCAAATATGATGGAGGATTCATAAACTTTTCTCCGGTTGGTAATATAAACACTTTTTTTTTTAAATCTGGAAAAGAGATAAAGATTTATTTACTTTTTAAAAAACACTGTAGCATTTACACAATTTATAAATAGAGATTTGGGGAGATTTTCCACTCTACACAGCTTCTTAAGGCTTTTTTTTTCCCTTTTCTGTACCTCAAGTACCCAAAGCAGTTAAAGTTAATACTTAATGCAACCTAGTTGAAGAGATAGGCATTTCTTGCAGTCAGGTCTCAATTAAGAGATAAAAGACAAAAAGTGCAAAGCGCTTGATAAAGCTAAGAATACAAGGCCAGCCATGGAGGTGCTTGAAGCTGTCCATAGCGATAACTGGATAGTCAGCTGGAATCTTCTTGAATTGAAGTGGGTGCTCTAACTTATCAAATTCCACATATGGGGAAATTATTGGTGCCTACTGTGGTGATTAACACTAACCCACTGGGTCAGAAACAAGCTGGGATAAAGGTGAAAACTGTATCTGACTATCAACACCAAATACATCCATTTAGAGAAAGATAGCAGAGGGTTTTTTTTCTCTTTTTATATCTTCAGTTGTGCAGGTTGTCAGGCTGGTCACACAGTTAACGCTGCATATAGAGTGCTCTCTATAATGTGCAAATTGCAATGCACATTAAAATGTAATCTACTTTAATAAGTCACATGAAGATTACATTTTAAGATAATTGTTTGTGTATTTATGCCATACACCAAAAATATTTTTCTGCTTTGTTTACAGTATTTTCTCTTTGCCTTTAGACGTGATGATTGCAACTATTAGCACTAAGTAACTCCCTTCTTCAAATGGTTGGGGGCAAAGTGATAAAGATTCAAATTTTGGATTCCTGGAACCATGGTTCACGGTAAAATGTTCAAACTGCTTCATCTTATTGAATTTCCCCAAATTAAATTTGTTATGATGTTATGATCATCAAAAACCTTACTCTGCATCAATAACTAGGACACTTGACTTGAATTATCCAGATAGTTTTATAAAGTTGCCCACTCTCCAATTTCTGTGTAGACAAAAATATGACAGTTTTTGAAATAGTTCTAAGGAACATCATAACCAAAGCTTTCTGACAAATCTAGTCACTTGGAATATGGCCAATTATCAATGATTTATTAAAATGGGTGAGAAGGAAATTAGAGGAAAACGGAAATGACAAATAATCTCCAAATTTCTCATTGTTCATTCATTTGAAAGTCTTTTTCCATTCAGCCACCAGTAAAATCATTTACAGGTGATGACATATAACTGAAAAGATTTTCATCTCTTTTTTTTCTCTTTTATTCATCTTGGAAGTAACGATGAATACTTAAATAACCCATTGGGTTTAAGAGGCAAAGTATGTGCTTATGAATTTATGCAGATATTCTTCATTCAGCAAGAAGTAAAACAACTGGCCCACAGTTGGTATCCAACAAATATTCCTTAAAGTGATGAATGAATGAGTGAACAGACAACTGAAAATATAACTGAAGTATGAGTTGACTGAACTATGTAACTTTAGAATCTGAAATAACTATAATGTTCAAAATTTGCTGCATTTATTTTGATTGGCTTATTTCTGTCTTTAAAGAATAAGCACATGGCTTAATCATATGTGGCCACTTATTTAATTATATTAATGTTATTACTATAGGTCTCGTTACCAGGAAGACTGTAATAGCCTTGCTCTGGGGCCATGACTAACCAAGTTAATGCAGTTGCTCCTTCACTAATCTCTGGATTAACAGGTAAAATTTCCAATCAACTTTCTGTTGAAATAATTCAGTGAACATTGTTTTTGTCTGTTTGAATATTACGACATGAGATCCTGATCTTCTGGAAAAGTAATGGAGCAATGTACTGACAGAATCTTTCAGTCCCAGATTATACCAACCCAGCTGAATCAGTCTTCATAAAAAAAGGAAATATTAGTTCATATATGTAACCAAAAATTTGGCAGGAGGTCTTCAGGAATAGCTAGATACAATGTCCTTCCAACAGTAAGGTTAGATAGCTCTCAGGCACTCAAGGCTGCTTTATTACTAAACTCAATCCAAAAGAAAGATAATCTACATTTTAATAATGCCATCAAAAGATCTGGTTGAGCTTCATTGACTTGCTAAGGTCCTGTGCCCATCCTTGACTTTGGCCAGGCAGGGGAAATACCCTAGTTGTAACATCTGGATCACATGTCCTTTCCTAATTCAATTTGTTTTGCCAATGGGATGTGTGCTCTGTCTTGAGTCCCATGCCTAATGCTTGGATTCAGAAGGAGGATTAGTATAAACTGAACCACAAGAACTGAGTGTGAAGGAAGATAAACATAAAGATACATTTGCAGAGGAAAAAAATGGGTCTTGGGGGTGACAGGAACAATAGATGACATTGGAAGTAGTGTAGATGAAGAAATCGAAATATTAAGAAAAGGATTACAAAGAATGAAAAGTTTTGGAAGCTCCAATCATATCTACTAAATGACTGGAGTTTTCTGGAAGGGTATATCCTACTGCTGTGCCTAAAACCACAGAGCATTTCTAAAGATCCAGGTCTTACAAAATATTTTGGAATATATTCAATTTTTTTAGTTGAGAAATGTGATCAATACATTATTTATTTATTTTAAAATTTTGGTTCCTAAGAAAGGAACCAGCATAGACTTTCTTGTTTTTAATTTAACGTGGGCTTTGGTTTTGAAGGCAACTGAGAGTCAAAGCTGGGGATGAACCAAAGGGGCTCATTTTCCCCATATAGCTGACTCTTCATCTGGGGGCATACACTGATTGCTCACATCACACCGAATTCCACTGCCCCTAGAGGACATTATTTTTAATGTCAGGAATAAAATCACATTATTGAATGAGAATGGAAAGAGAAGAAAAATGATTGCTTTGATGAGTTTCAGGAGATTAGCTAAATAATATTCAGGTATAAGATCTCATCAATAATATTAAGCAGCTTTTCATTTTAGACTCTTTTTTTTAAATAAAGATTTTATTTATTTGAGAACGAGAGAGTGAGAGCATGAGAGGAGAGAAGGTCGGGGGGGAAGCAGACTCCCCATGTAGCTGGGAACCTGATGTAGGACTCGGTCCTGGGACTCCAGGATCATGACCTGAGCCAAAAGCAGTTGCTTAACCAACTGAGCCACCCAGTCACCCTCATTTTAGACTCTTAATGTGACTTAATGAGTTAAGTAAAAGATAGCATCTGAAAGTTTTGGGGCCTAGAATAAATTAACTTAAATTTACTGTAAATTATGAAGAAAGTCTTTTATATTTCTACTTCTGTTTGGAACCTTTGCTCTGTCCTTTGGCAACTACTACTAAAAAAAGAAATTACTGCTTATATTTATACTCTATTGTTTCTAGCAAAATAAATTGTTCCTCCATTACAATTCTCAGCACTATTTTGCCAGATTTTCTAAATTCTATACTTTAGAACAACAGTGAAGTCTCTGTGATCTTGGTATGATTGAACACACTCAGGGTTATAAATCTGTTTTGTAAATGATGCTTCATAATTCTTTCTTGATCTACTATTACAAATACACAGTATTTCTCTTTAGCAAGTCGTTGTGTTTTACTAAACTGTGCCAAACTGAGTAACCTATTGCATTTCTTAATCATTTTTTAAATGATCTCAGGTCAAAATCTATGTAATTTTGAAGTACTTTGTATACAGAATTAAGATGATATTACATGATTTATGTTGAATTTTAAATTAGGCACTACATTTCAGTTCTTCATGAATTGTTTCCACAGTTTAGTCTGTACTGACTTTATGAGCAGGAACCTATGTGCTATAGTTGAGGGGCATCCAAATGGCCCTCTGGACTTAAAAAACTTCCTTCATCACAGGGTCTCTTGAAATAAGCATTGTAATTTCCATCAAGTGGGGTGCCTTATCATTAGCTCATTATTTCTAGAAAGCCCTGTGAGGATAACACATATGGCTATTAACAGAACCATTAACATTTGAACCCAGAAAAAGTATGGGAGCTGGAGAGGGCATGGGAGTTGAGGAGTTTGAGAGACAGCAAACAACAGGTATATGAAAAACTAGTACATGTAAAAAAGAATCAAAATAAGTGATGTGACAGAATAATGAGATTTGGGCACAGGAGGGCAGAGATTATAATGTGTCAGATGGTTAGGGACGAATTTAGGAGGAGGTGACATTTGAGGGAAAACCTGTAGGATAAATAGCAATGAGCTATGCAAACACTAGTGCAAACTTCCTGAAACATCAAAATTTGGAGGGTTTGATGAAAAGAAAAGGGAAACCCTGCTAGCCATGTCTCAAGTATAGTCCTTCTCCTATGAAAGCTTGGTCTGCTTAGAGATCTAGTACAGAGGAAGAACAAGTAGTTCTTTCTTAAGTTCTATTTAATTTTCTCATTCTCCCCATATCAGCAAGTCCTGGGTACTGGAGTATCTTCTGTCCTTTTTTATTTCACATGAAATTTCTCTCCCTAGCCTTTCTCATCCAAATTCTTCTCCTATAGGTGTACATACAAAGGTTCCACAGCATTTAACTGAGAAAAAAAAATTCTTTCTATATTCAGTCTTTATTAAGATCAGAACCTAGATTAAGTTAAGAACGTGTTTCTTTAATTCCCTTAAACACTAATCCAGGTTTAATCAATATATATACTCAGGTTAACACCAAAACAAATTTATCATAAACACTATCCTTAAGAAGTTTAAAGTCCAGTATAATAAATTTTTTAAAAATATTTACTTTATTTATTTTTTATATCCCATCAACCATTCTGCCTTGTGATTCCACTATCTTTGGAAACTGTGGACTACTCAGAATGAACAAAGAAGTAGTAATTCATGCTTAAGTTTCAAAAGTAATTTTAAGTTAAGGAAAAATAGCATTAAAAAACAAAATTTGTTGAGAAAGAAAACAGTGTTCAAAGTCTCGGAAGTTTGCCTAGATATAACTGTAAATATAGTTTCATATATATATATGTATATATATATATTTGAAGATCTTAGAGTCTTATAAAGGATAGTGTATGGAGATTACAAGACATGTAAAAAAAGTTCTTATCCAAAGAACTTTTGGATAAAAGCAGGGGAAAATTTTTTTTTGTTCTGGTGGTATAAAAATATAGAAACCTTAAAGAACTAGGGGAAAGAAAAGGCAGCTCTCTTTAGCCTTGGTCCTAGTTATAGAAAGATGGGAGAAATGAAGACAATATATAATTGAGATAGAAACCAAAATTATGGAGTTTTGTGCCTCCTTTCCTCTTGGGAACTCTGGAATAAGTCTGTCACTACAGGTCACCATGTACTTGTGAGCATTACACAAATTTAGGGGATATTAGTCAAATTATAGTTTATCTCAGTTGCATTTCTGGAGTTGTACATTGCTCAACTGTAATTCTGAAGTGTCTTTGACTACCTGCTCATCCCAGATCAGAAATGGTTGCATAGGATATTTAGGTAAAGAGGGACCAAAAATAATTCTCATGAGTCTCCTTCTTTCACATGTGATGGAAAGGATTTGAAAAATTCCACATATCTCTAGCTGAGGAGTGCAGAAGGACGATATTAATGTTGGGGATTAAATGGGCATCAGGGCCAAGCCATGGGAGTTTTAACACCAACGAGAAAAGAAGGAGATCCTGGAGAGCGGATGGGTGGACAAGTTTCCTGAGAGAAATTACGGTTCCTTTCCCTAAGGAGGGAACAGAATAGGCAAATTAAACTGCAGCCACTTCGGCATGAACCAGTGAGGACAGAGGCTGCTTGCTTCTTACAGGCTAGTAGGATGAAACACCAAAAGGGAAATAGATCACAAAATCCCTTTTTCAATGCCATGAGGGGTGGCCAGCTTTTCTTTGCACCCAGATACCATCTTGGGAAGGAAAAGATACCTTGAAAGGGAGTTGAACTTTGATTTGTTTTCATAATTACCAGAAATGGATGATTCTGAACCAGAGGAGATGAAATTAATATTATTTGGTAAGATGGAATGTTTTATTCCTTTTCTCCCTCTGGATTCCTCTCACAATAAAATCAGTTTCTTTGTTTCCCCTTTTACCTCCATGTATGCATATGGTACTAAATATAAAACAAGATACCCAACAAAGTTTTAATGAAGTGGATTTGAGTTCAGAGGAAAACCAGATTCTTTCTAGGTGGAAGTAATCTAGTTTTATTAAAATCTGTGAGCTGCTTTTGTTTTTTTCACTTTAAGAAAGAGTTTCCCCAATAGATGTTCAGTTAATTTATGTACTTGGAGCTTTTTATGCCTTATTGATCGACTTTTAAGACTCATTTGGATTTTGAAGAGATAGTGCTTTCAACAATTAAAGAGGGTTTAGTTTTATTACTGAGAGTTGGATTCCATTTTGTTTTCCAAATGCATTAAATTTCTCCACTGTGTAAAGAAAGTAGAGGCCTAGATAGATTTTCATGGCCTCAGTGTTAGTTCGTTACCTAGTGCCAACAAAATTGCTTTAGGGTTTTCCATAGAAAATGGGGTAAATGAGATCTTTTATTAGTATCTTCAATAAACTAAATTTAAATTTCTAGCAATAAAATTTAGTTTATTCTAGTAAGGCTTGGTTTCATCTTTTCTTTCCTGTTAATTCTTTGGAGAACTATCCTCCAAAAATTGTGTTCTTAAGGTGTTCCACAGGCAGTATTTAAAATGCTTATCAACTGTTACATCTTATTAGCAATCAGTTAGAGTCACCATAGACTGAAATGAACCAATATGGCTCTCTGGACTAGGGCCAGTAGATCGTTAGCCCTGGTTTTGGGTAAATAACTTCAGCTTGATTTATTAGAGTTGACATGAGTAGCACCAAAAGTTGATATTATTATGAAAAATGGGATTTTCTGCTACTCTTTCCTTACTTTTTGGGGAAAGGCTCACATACCCATCAATTTCTGAGATCCTGGGCCACATATAACTAGGAAAATTGAGTTCTTTGCTTGCTCTCTGTTTAGCTTGCTAATGCAGACAAAAGAGAAAGATATTGTTGTAGTATAGTAACAGAGGAGTTATGTCATGGGGACAATCAATCTCAGCAGGAAAGGGTTTGATTTGTGTTATAAATTATTTTCATGGAAGCTAGACCAGGAAGGACAATTTTCCTTTGTGTCCTTTCCAGAATCTGGAAGTCTGTTCCCTTTTCTTCAGGTCATTGGTAGAAAGACTTCACAGGCCAAAGCATAGTGGAGGAAGGCTCAACCTTGGTGGAACTCAGAGGGAATAAAGTGCAAGGAGATTTCAGAGGACAAGGAGAGGAGTGCTCAGAGAGGGAAGTGATCCTCAATGTCCACAGGAAACGAACTGTCCCCGAGAGGAATGGTAAGCATACATCTATATTCTGCACCAGCTCCTGGACACTTTGCATGCCTTATTGTCCAGTGGTAGTGTTTTTAGTAATGGACTGCATATTTTCATTCTTTCTAACATTAAGGGCATAGCTTAATAATGCATGTGTTTATCTTCCCTATGGTGAACACCAGGACAAACTTTGAGGATTGCTTGAATTGTGTTTTCCCATCAGCACCTACCACAGTATCTGACACGTTCTCAGTAAATGAAAAAATTACAGTGAATGAAATTCCAAAATTACGTATTCATTCTTTATGACTCTGAACATCAAATTTTCATCTAGTTATTGACCAATGGATCCTTCTAAGGCACTTGAAGATCCAAGGTGATCAAGATGCAATTTGATACAAGGATCTTTAAAAGCAAACTCCAGAGCACTCCAGGTAAAGATGGAGTGTAGTTACAGCTTTTCTCAGACTACATTCAGCCCATCTGGTAGACCTGTCCACACTGAAAATGTTTTGGCTGGTGTAGGTGGAGGAGCTCCTTCGGTGGGAATTAAAGCTGCAAATGGTGTGGTATTAGCAACTGAGAAGAAACAGAAATCCATTCTGTAAGATGAGTAAAGTATACACAACATGGAACCAATTACCAGACATATAGGCTTGATGTATAGTGGCGTGGGCCCAGATGACAGAGTGCTCGTGTACAGAGCCTGAAGACTAGCTCAGCAACACTATCTCATTTACCAAGAGCCCATTCCCACAGCTCTACTGGTACAGAGAGTAGCTTCTGCGATGTAAGAATACACTCAGGTAGTGTTCATCCATTTGGAGTTTCTGTACTAAGTTGTGGTTGTAATGAGGGGTAACCATTTTTATTTCAGTCAGATCTATCTGGAGCTTACTTTGCCTGGAAAGCCACAGCCATGGGAAAGAACTATGTCAATGGGAAGACTTTCCTCTAGAAAAGATATAATGAAGACCTGAAACTTGAAGATGGTAATCATACAGCCAGATTAACCCTAAAGGAAAGTTCTAAGGGCAAATGACAGAAGACAGCACAGAGGTGGGAATCTGCAATGCCAGATCCACGAGGCTTACTCCCATTGAAGTTAAGCATTGCTTGGCTTCCATAGCCTAATAACAAAGGGACTGAAAAATCTGGAATTTCAGAGAATCCCCCTACTTAAATATGTTTAAAGTATGTTTTGTTTTACAGACTTTTTGCATACTTATTTCTGCATGGTTTGATGGAGTGATGTTTTTAAAATGATACTTATAAATTATAATAAACTGTTAAATAAAAAAATACATAGGAGCAAACTCCAAATGTTGTATGAGATTTTTTAAATTTTCTTTTCTTCCCCCCCCCCAAGTTATAAGGAAAAAGAAACTTGGAAAAAATCTCAAGTGACTTTGCTTTTTATAGAACAAAAATCAAATTATTGTAGAACTGTGGTAAAATGTATTGAACTTTTTCCATCAGGGATAATCTTTTACATAGTAATATACTGATATAAGATCATCTTAGCTGCCATCCCTTTGGAACATTCCTTGGCCAATTAATTTATTCATTTCACAAATAATGTGCCTCTGCTATGTGCAAGTTACTATTAGTCAGGATAGAGCTAGAGGAGTGAACAAAATACCATCCTGCCCTAGTGGAGCTTATATTCTAGTGGAAGATATGGGACATAAACAGAGTAAATAACTAAATTACAGGATATAGTATGATTACTCCTATCTGACATCATAAAAAAATCAACCCAAAATGGATCAAAAAACAAAAATGTGGGAGTTAAAACTATACGACTCTTAGTAGAAGACACAGGAATACATATTTATGAACTCAGATTAGGTGAAGAATTCTTATATATGACACCAGAAGCCCGAGCAACAAAAGAAAAGTAGATAAATTAGGTCTCATCAAAGTTGAAAATTTTCATGCATCAACAGACACTATCAAAATAGTGAAAATATAATTAAAGAATTGGAGAAATATTTGCAAATCATATATCTGATAAGAGTCTAATATATAAAATATATAAAAAGTTCTTACAACTTAACAAAAAAATGAACATCCTAGTTAAAAAAATGGGTAAGCATTTTTCCAAAGAAGATATACAAATTGCCAGCCACTGTAACTAAAGATACTCAACATCATTAATCATTAGGGAGATGGAAATAAAAATCACAATGAGACACCACCTAACACCCACTAGAATGGTTATAAAAGTGGGGAAAAAAGTAAGCGTTGGTGGATGTGGAGAAACTGATATCTTTGTATCTTGTTGGTGGGAATCTAAAATTGTGCAACCACTGTGGAAAGCAGTTTGACCGTTCCTCAAAAAGTTAAACCTAGAATTACCATATGATCCAGCAACTCCATGCCTAGGTGTATGCCCCAAAGAATTGAAAACAGGTGTTCAAACAAAACTGTACAGGAATGTTCATAGCAGCACTACACACAATAGCTAAAAGGTGGAAGACACACAGATGTCCATCAAGGAATACACAGATAAAGCAAATCTGTTATATCAGCCTAATGGAGTATTGTTCAGTCACAAAATGGAACAAAGTACTGACACATGCTGCCATGTGGATAAATCCTGAAAGCATGACACTAGGAGAAAGAACACAATAGACCACATCTGGTATGATTCCATTTATATGAAATAGCCCAAGTTGGCTGGAGCATAGGTGATAGAATTTGATGACAGTTTATGTATGCTATATTACAACAAGAAGAGTGAAGAATGACTCCAAAATCTTTGGTTGGAATAACTGGAAAAATGGAGTTGCCATTTGTTGAGATGAGGAGGGTTGGGGGAAAATGAACTTGGTTTTGGAGGTAAGTTCAAAAGACCTATTTGATGCCCAAAGGGAGGTGCTGAGCAGGCAGTCGGATATCTTATTCTGGTATTCAGGGGCATGGTCTGAGCTTGATCACATTTAAAACCGTATGACCTGAATCAAGTCACCAGAGTATGGTTAGATGTGAGAAGTGTTACAAAGACTGAGCGCTGGGACATTTTCACCTTTAGAGCTTGGGGAGCTGAGGGGCTGCAAAGGCCTAAGGCCTAAGAAGCCAGCTGGGATTTTATCCCATTCTGATGGCTCTAACAATCATTTTTCTTCAGGTAATTATTAAAGCTAAGTCACCAGCTCCAACCTCTCCCCAAGCCCTGGATTGCATTTTTCACTTTTATTTGGACCTTATAACTTGGTTCTGGCAGAATCTCTGACCCGATATACTATGTTGCTGATTCTCTGTCAACCACTATGTACTATTCAGTCCTCATTCCTGTTTTTCGTGTGCATTCCACGGGGAAGAGCAGCGCCATTTCCCAATGACCCCCCACTTGAAACATTAAAAATACATATGACCCGTATTCCCATATACCACATGGTAACTCCGACTCTCACCGAGACACTCACCTAGACCTTTACAACGGGTTTTCAGGCTGTCTTTCCTTCCTCTCACTCTCCCTTCCAACCAGTCCTGGACACTGTTGGAAGTTTGAAGCAGATGTCAGTAAAGTTATTCTCGCAACCCCTTAATGTCTTCTCTCTGCCTACCAGATGAACATTTCAAGGCCTTTCCAAATGCAACCACATCTTCATTTACAATCTTGTGCTCATTTCCCCTATAGACCCACTCCTGCAAACACCAAACTCTGCAGATTTTGGTCCCTTTCCTATCACTCTATTTTCCTTCCTAATCTTTATCTAAATCCTAACCATCATTCCAGGCCCTTTTCACATGGGCATTCAAACCTGGCGCGCATAACTTTTATTATCCCCAGGCCGTGCGAACTATTTCATGCCCCTGAGAAGGGTTTACATTTGATAGTTCTTATAACCCAGTGAGGTCTGGTTCATTTTGTCAGTTGAGAAGCTAGGCCTTCTTCTCATGACAGCATCGGGAGTTTCTCATGGGGGAACTATTTGTATTCCATGTTCTTCTCCTGGATGATTTGGGGGGTACCAATAGCACTCTTTGGTATAGACACAGTCATGGATTCTAGTCTTGCCCAAACAGTTCTGCTAAATGCTTCAGGGATGAACAGATGATGCAAGCTGGGTGGGTGAGTCACTTCCGATCCTTTACCCTGCTTTACTTCTCTAAATAGCCCTTACCATGAATAATTTTACATATTTATTTCTGTATTTGTCTAATGTGTGTTTTCTCCCTAGACTATGGGCTCCTGGAGGGCAGCTACCCTGTCTATTTTGTTTACAGTTACTGTCTCCTCTAAGCCTGGAACACTGCTTAATACTTACTATGTGCCGAATATTTGTTAAGTGAATAAATTAGTGACCCCAGGCTTACTGCAAGAATTATTAGGAAAAAGACTTGCTTATCTCTGGGTTTGACAATCTGGCAGGATGGAAGTATGGGACTTGGAGTGGTGATTTTGCCACCACATAAGGGAGTCTGCCTGAGAATGAAGCCGATTCTGGGCCAAGATATAACCAAAAGACAGATTTCTGTCAATATAATTTGAATGCCAGCTGGGTGTGAACTTCCTAATGCTTGAAGAATTTGCCATTTGTGAAGCAATGGCACACTCTTCTCCACATTTTTTTTCCTTAAGCCAGTTTTAGTCATCTGCAGTAGTCCTAATATATGGTTTATATTATACTCCAATTTGTACAGTGTATCATAGAACTGGAAATTTTTTTAAAAATATTTTTTGTTTGTTTATTTTTGCAAAAGAAAGGAGAGAGAGAGAGAGCAGGGCAGGGGCATAGGGAGAAGCAAACTCCCCACTGGGCAGAAAGCCTGATGTGGGGCTCGATCCCAGTACCTGGGGAAGCATGACCTGAGCTGAAGGCAGATGTTTAACTGGCTGAGCCATCCAGGTGCCCCACAGAACTGGCAATTTTTTAGCTTCTCTGTTAGATATCGGCTACTGAGAGTAAAGACTGAACCCCTACTCATCTTTCGTAACCACTGACCCACTGATTTCCTGTAGTCACCTGGTAAACATCTGATCAACACTAGCTGAATAAAATAAAATTATCTGTCTTCATTTGAAAGTCAGAGATATCTTTTCTTACATAATATTTTGAAGGAAGGTATTTATATTCCTGAAGAAAATGTTTGTAGTATGTCCACATTTCAGTGTTCTTGAAAGGATAAGCCTCAACCTCTTGAAAATATTTTCACTAACATTTTACATTATATTCTATAATAATATATTAATCATGTTAGAATTTTGGATGAGTCAAAAAAAGTTTGCTAAAATTTGGCTCCTTATCAAAAGCCTAGGAAAAATTACTGAAATATTGATATGAGTGCTTCTTTGGTGTGCATGGATTAAAAGAGAGAGGGGGGATTCTACTCATTTAACAGAAGGCATGATGTGTTTTTGGATTCATAAATTCATGTAATCCTAATCGTCTGTTATCAAAATTCTCATATTTTGGCCTATATTTCTGCCTGTGAAATTTGGGCCAAATGAAAGGTTATGGCTGTGCCTGAGTTCATTAATTCTCTCTCACTCTTGCTTGTGACCAGCAGTACCTATGGGTCTGCTGGCCAGAGTTAGAAGCCAAATGATCTCCCTGGGCAAGAAATCAGCAGTTTTTATCTCCAAAACTCAGGGTTTTAAATTAATTGAAATAGAAAAGCAGCCAAAGATAGAAGGTAGTCTATTCTGGTTCATTAGTATTTCAAGGAGAAGAAAATAAAGACCAGCTATTGTGCTCAAACACGCCCACATGCCAGCGCTTTGCCTCCTTCTCTGCCTCCTCGTCATTTGATCATTAATGCACATATGTCTGTAATTTTATTCTAGCCAAGAAGTCAGAGAGATGTTTGACCCAGAAGGAGATTAGAGATCCCTGGGTGCAGAGCACAAATCTGAGGTGTGCAAGACGTCTGCGCTCCAGGGAGAAGCCCGGGAATGAGACCACGCCTCTCTCCTGTGCTCACAGGCACAGTGTCTGACATATGGTAGAGGCTCCACAACCCATTATTTTGATTAGTAAATGAAGAAATAGAGTCCAGCCACTGTCCTTGAGGCAGAACTATATACACTATAAAACTCAACTTGTTTTTTGTTTTGTTCTGTTTTCTTTTAGTCTTTGAGGCTTTCTAAGTGCTTTTGGTACTGTTCACTGATTAACAATAATTAGAGTGAGGATTTTTTGTATTACGTTTCACTTATATATTTATTGTTGCCTGTCAAGATTATTATTATTGTTATTATTTTTAGGGCAGTGCTGCATAGAGTCAGAAAACAGCACTCAACACTTTTTCTTAATAATTTCAATTCATTAATATAGAAACCTCTCAGACTTATTTTCCCCTCTAGGTTAAGAAGCCGTAACTCCTCAGAAAACCCCCAGAATTTTTTTTTTTTTCCCTAATTGCCTTTCTCTGGGTAATCTCCAGTTCTCCCAAGTGCTTCTTTCAAGGGTGTAAAAATCCATTACTGTAGGCTTTCTTGGACAGTAACAATCCTGTCCTTGCCCTTTGGTTGACAGAGTAACATGCCTGGCATTGTGGTAATGTGAGGGCTGAGGGACCCGAGTATTGTTTTCTCCCCATACGCAGTTGCCAGTTTAGCTACTATCAACGTTTCCAAATTTACTGCACTGTGGTCTCACATTGACTGAGAAAATTCTTATATGGGAGCAAAGTTTTTTTCTTTTCTTTATATATATATTTTTAACCATCATCCACCAGTTCTTGTAATATAAGAGAGGCAATTTTCCAATTCTTGCAAACACATCTGTAGGTTGGCGCCCCAACGTCAGGTGCCACAGTCAAGCTTGTTTAAATGGAAGAAGCTGGTCAAGAACCAAGCACCTGCTCTAAGTATTCCATATGGTTTTCCTCCCAGAAGGAATGACCAATCTGAAGCAGCTGTGGGTAATTTTATTTGCCAAAACAAGCTGGAAGCAAAAAGGAAAAATAACATAATTAAAATCTTAGATGGAACGCAGTACAATCTCATTAATAAGCTATAAAGCATTTAAATAGCTAGCGTGCCTATGTGTTTGCCAGTGTTACCACATCATCAAGAATGTGAAAAATGGACATACATGTTATTCATTAAATCCTCAAAGGTAGGAAACTTGTGGGCTGGTTAATTCAAGTAGGTAAATGAAGCCAAGAAGTATGGATCACTTAATGGAAAATAACCAAGTAAATCCATTTCTTGCTCACCTGTCTGCTTGGTGTATGATATAAGAGATATAGATACCTTCTCGGGGCGCCTGGGTGGCTCAGTGGGTTAAAGCCTCTGCCTTTGGCTCAGGTCAGGATCCCAGGGTCCTGGGATCGAGCCCCACATTAGGCTCTCTGCTCAGCAGGGAGCCGGCTTCCCTTCCTCTCTCTCTGCCTGCCTCTCTGCCTACCTGTGATCTCTGTCTGTCAAATGAATAAATAAAATCTTTAAAAAAAAGGTATATGTACCTTCTATATCATACATACATATATATACACACACATATATATACACATACATACATAATCATACATATATATATATATATATATATATGATTTTATGGTTTTATTTGTTTATTTGAGGGGCAAGGGGCAGAGGGAGAGAGAAAATCTCAGACTCCCCACTGAGAGTGGAACCCAACACACAGCTCAATCTAAGATCATGACCTGAGCCTAAACCAAGAATCAGATGCTTAACTAACTGAGCCACCCAGGTACCCCTAGAAAAGGTATATATTAAAGGGTGCTATTAGAAAAGGATACATTTGCATCCTCATAGAAAACGTGGAGCAAAATTAATGGGAGTTATCAAGTCAGAGAACATTTCTTGAATGCTCACTCATTGTGTTTCAGGCACATGTTGGTAGCTGGTAGTATTCTCTTAAGGCCAGAGTGTTAAAATTTAGTAAGGAAAATGTTCAATAGAAAATCAGAAAATTGCAATAATCACTAAGGCAGAAACAATTTATAGTAGATAATTAAAAACTCCTCCTGTTCCTATATGGAGATGGCTTTATGATGTGACCTTGCTGGTCCCTTCAATCAGTGAACTTTATTTCTTCACCAATTTAATCTGGACTTGCCCTTGTAACTTGTTTTGGCCAAAGGAAGCTTAGTAAACCAACTTAAGCAGAGGTTTGAAAAGTCTTTGTAAGTTGAGGTCTATGACAATTGGCTGTTTTATGTGTCACTTGATTGGGCTAAGGGATGTCTGCTGAACTTGTTAAACATTATTTCTGGATGTGTCTGTGAGGGTGTTTTCAGAAGAGATTAGCATTTGAATTGGAGGAAGACTTGGCCTTCTTCAGTGTGGGTGGGCATCATCCAAACCCTTGATGGCCTTAACTGAACAATAAAGAAGACTATCTCCTTGAGCAGAGACAGCCATCCTTTCCTGTTCTTGGTTCTCAGGCCTTCAGATGCAGATTGAGTTATACTCCTAGCATTCCTGATTCTCCATTTTACAGATGGCAAACTGTGGCGCTTCTCCCTCTCTGTAACCACATAAATCAATTCCTGTAATAAAAATCTTCTCATATGTGTATCTCTATATATCTTATTGATTCAGTTTCCCTGGACAACCCCATTATAGAGCCTTACTCTTTCTCCCTGCTGAGAACCCCGAGAACTCCAAGTGAAGAAGCGTGGGCTATTCTAGGTGAGAGACCAGAGAGAGAGAGAGAGCAGCTCAAGCACTTCATTCTCTTCATTCAAACATCATGCAGAGAGAGGCTCAGCCATTTTGGCCATCGTGGCCACAGCCCCAGACATTTGAGTGAAGCTAAGCTAGACCACCCGGCCCTCGGCTTAACTACCCTAGACCAGAATTGCCAAGAAATAATAAATTGTTTTTGTTTTATTTCGCTAACAGCAAAGGCTGATCGATACACAAGGAAATAATTGTGTACATAATTAAAATTCAACTATAAAATGTGATAGGTGATGGTGGAATGATTAGATGACTTATACAAAGGTGAGGTTGGGGTGGAAAAGCCTCAAAAGCCAGTGAGGTTTGGTGATTTTTGTGCACAGTATTTTGCAAGGATTTTTTTTTTTTCCTGCTTCATTTTCATCCCCAAACCATCTGCAAATCCTGGTCACTTTATATTTAGAATCCTGCAAACACCTTCTTATGCATCTTCCATAAGATTTGTCATTTTGTCCATAATCCAAATAAGTATGCTTAGAGCCATTTGAGTTATATATAAATTCTTTGAGGAATGGAACTATACTTAGTATCATGATTTTTTGATTGTTCAAATAAAGTATTTCAGCTTGGAAGTTAAATAGATCATGCAGTGATTTTAAAGTATGTCCACCACTTCTTCCACCACCACTGCCCACTTCAAAAGGTGGAGCCCATGTGTGAAGTGATTATTTTTCCAATCAAGTTAATCTGTTTAATGGGCCTCTGCATAAGATGTCATTTGCCTCTTGCTCATTTGGAAAAAGGACAGATTTAGGGACTTGCTTCTAATGAATAAGAAGTGGAAGGAATGCCAAGTGACTTCTGAGGCTAGATCATTGAAAGGATAGAGTTTCTCTCTATCTCGGATCATTCACTTTGGAGGAGGGCAGCAAACTTGTGGGGCCATAGAGTAGTCCTGTGGAGAGGCCCACCTGGTGAGTGACTATATTTCCCACCATCAACCAGAACCAACTTTTCAGCTCATGTGAATGGACTACCTTGGAGAATGATTCTCCAGCCCAAGTCCCAAATCACAGCCCCAGCCATTATGTTGATCCCTACAAAATGAGAGGCTGCATGGCAGAACCATCAGTTCAGCTGTTCTTTAACTCGTAGGCCGGAAAAACTCAGATTTAAAGTGTTTCTTGGGGTACCTGGGTGGCTCAGTGGGTTGAGGCCTCTGCCTTCGCCTCGGGTCATGATCCCAGGGTCCTGGGATCGAGCCCCGAATCGGACTCTCTGCTCAGTGGGGAGCCTGCTTTCTCCACCTCTTTTCCCAATCTTAAACTAACTTAAAGAATCCCCAGTCTTGCAGGGCCTTAAATAGTGCATAAGCCTATCATATTTGGGCAACAATACACCAAGAGAAGCTGTCTCTCAACATCAAAGTAAGCCACATATTTGTGGATTGAAGAAATATAGTAACCTTTAATACATTATTAAGGAATAATTAATAATCCTTAGTGATAGATTAAAGAAGTACTAGCTTATAGACTATAGACAGCTGTGAATGGATAAGAAGACTTTAGTGATAGATTGCAAAAAAGAAAATACAGACAAAAAGACATGGGAAAACCATCCAAGAAGGTGTCCTGGGGTTGAGCTGATTTGGGGATGGGTAGGGCCAGTATACTGGCATGCATGCTTAAACATGGTTTAAATAACAACATTACCATCTGTATTCTGAGATTTTGTCCCCAAAGCTCTGGAATAGTGTCCCATCTATTTTATTTTGAAAAATTAAAAAAAAAAAGCCTTTAACTTTCCAAGATTTGATTCATTTAGCTAATGCTGTAGCTTGTTCTTGCTTTGTGATGTTATGATGTCTTGGCTTGTGTGCAAAGAGTGGATCCACAGTTAGTGTGAGCAAAAACTCTAATCCAGAGCCCACTCTGCCTAACCCAACTCTAGTCTTGTGATTTTAATAAAACTTTCTTTGGGAAACTTTATTCTTGAAGTTGGTGATATGTATGCTATAACACAAATCTAACATGAAATACAAATTTGAAAATCAACAATCACAGATTAAATGCTTTGTATCTACACCATACACATTAATTAAGACTCTGGGGGCACCTGGGTGGCTCAGTTGGGTAAGCATCCGACTCTCAGTTTCGGCTCAGGTTGTGATCTCAGGATTGTGAGGCAGAGCCTGACATTGGGCTCCGTGCTCTGCGCAGAGGTTGCTTGAGTCTCTCTCTCCCTCTCCCTCTGCCCCTCCCCTTCCTGCTTCCTGTCTCTCCAAAATAAATTAAAAAGTCTTTTAAAATTTTTAAAAATTAAAAAAAAGAGTCTGAAAGCCTGTTGTCAGTATTCAGTTAGCTGCAGTTTTTTGTTAACAGATTCATCAAGATAGAATTCACATTCTATACAATTCACCCATTTAAAGTATATGGTTTTCAGTATATTCTGCTACTACTACTAAAATAAAAAGAGTTTCTGGTACATACTTAGCAGCAAATAAGTGATAATACATTTTTATTATTGTGTTTAGACATTATGCATCCGGATGGAAATGAGTCCTAGAAGTGGGGCCCTTTTTCCATTCAGCCAACCAACAAACACTGAAACTTTTTGATCATCTTAACATCCTGACTATATAGCCATCTGGAATACTCACTGGAAATATTTTGAAAGACTTGATTAAAAACTCATTGTAGTATTTTTTCAAATGAAATGACAGCTGTGAATGGATAAGAAGCCCTTTCCCATCACAATTTGGGAAGTTCTAAAATATGTAACATTTTAAAGAAGAATAAATTCTGGAGGTCATTTTAGATAGCCTTTAGTTTATTGAGCAATGCTAATTTGGTTGGAAATTAATTCTCAGTATTTTACATTTCTTTTTTTTTATAAAAGATTTTAAAAATTTATTTGAGAGAGAGAGAGCATGAGCGGGGATGGGGGGGTGGGAGTAGAGGCGGTGGTAGGGGAGGAGGTGGCGGGGACACTGATCAGGGAGCCCAGTTTCGGGGCTAGATCCAGGAACCCTGAGATCATGACCTGGGCCGAAGGCAGATGCTTAACCAACTGAGACACCGAGGTGCCCCAGTAGTTCTCATTTCATTGAAGGAAGGTAAGTATCTTTTGAACTTGTCTTCCATATACACACAGGATTTGGGATTTCTTGATACGGAGTAAAAAAGCAAATAATCTTATTGACAGAGATTATCTCATGTTGTGCCAAAATAAGTGGCATCACAGTTAATAGTCTCTAATTAATAGTTGGTCATAAATAGTTCTATGCTTTTCACTGAGGAACTTACTTTCTGGTATGCAATATTTGAATTTGTAGTTTTATACTGGCAAGTGTTCCTGGTTTTCACTTATGTCTGTGACACAAAGTTTTAAAAAGTCTATTATTTTAAAGAACAAAAGAAGAACATATGAAACAGGTTGTATGTGGATATGATATGATACGACAGAATCCAGCCACATATCTGTATGCCTACTTCACAGCACCTAGTTTACCATGTGCTTCACAAGCATTTTATGAGTGAATGAATGAGTGGGATTCTGCCTCCCTTTCTGGGGCATCCCTGTCACATTCCCCAGTTCTAAGAAATGTGCTCTCTCTGAATCTGCCAGTTTTGTGTGCATGCTTTTCCTTCCTGGATTTGGACCTGCTTTTGAGTTCTTCTTTCTCTCTCTTTATTATTTTTAAGCATTTTTGTGCATTTTGAGATCTAGGGCAGCTCTGTATTCCTTGTCTTTGCTCTTTTCCCACACATCGAAAGCTCCAGTATCCAGTTTCTAGGACTTCTGCTGCTGTATACTTTTTGTATCCTCCAGGACATGGCACAGTATCTGGCATGGAGGTGCTAAATACAGGTTTTAGACAGATCCTGTCTCCATGCATTCCAACCTGGTAGAGCTGTAAGTGCTGCTTGCAGATGCAGGTTGGCCAAGTCTTAGTCCTCATCTCATCTTTTTTATCTTCCTGTGACTTGTCGCCCCTTTCTTGTTTCTTCTTTCTTATAACATATTCTTCACTTTTCTTCCAGGAGCCCATTCTCTCCTGATTTTCCTCCTACCCTATTTGCAACGACTCCTTAGTCTCCTTTATTGGTTCTCCTCTTCTTTTCAGACTGTTGATGTAGGTGTCCTAGGCCTCAGTGTTTGGACTTACTATTTACCCTAATTTAACAAGCTTATCTATTCTTTTAGTCGATAAGGCCAAAAATGTTAGAGTCATTCTTGAGCCCTTTCTTTCTCCCTTAGATCACGTATCTAATCCTTGAGCAAACTGTCGACTCTGTTTCCAAAATATATCCACATGTCTACAATCCTGATGCAGGCAACAATTAGATTATGCTTAGATCATTGCATTAATCTCCTGAATTAAATATTTACTTATATTCCTGTCTCTGTAAGCTTTATCTCAAAAGTCACTTAAAAAGTCATTTAAAAAATGATACCATGTAACTTGATGATTTATATTAAAGTGAAGCATATGTTTCACTTTACATATGTAATATAAGTTTTAATTATTCTCAAGTTATCATATTTATTTCTAGTTTCAACATCAGTATTGATTTGAGGTCAGGGAAGCTTTGTGTTTTTGATATGTATAGGTATTATAATTTATATGCAATAATCTGTGTCTATTTAAAGCATCCCATTTGATAATTTTTGACATATGTGTACACCCATGAAGCAGTCACTACAATCAAGATAATGAAGACATTCATTACCCTCAAAGTTGCTATCTGCTCCTTCTTGTATTCCTTCCTTCCTGCCCTTCCATCCTTAACCTCCATTTTCCTGGCATTCACTGATCTGCTGTCACTGTCACTATGCTGTCAAACAGCTTGTTTGAATTTTCTATAATTTTATATATGGAATAATATGGTATGTATTTAATTCTTTTATCCAATGTAACTGAGATTCATCCATATTGTTCTGTGGATCAGTTGCCTAGTGCTTTTTTTCTGAGTCCTAGTTTATTCTACGAATATACCATGGCTTGTTTTTCCATTATCCATTGATGGACATTTGAGTTGTATCCAATTTTTGGTATTGATAGAGGACCTGCGGTGAAGATACTTGTGCAAGTCTCTGTATGGACATAGTCATCCATCTCTTTTGGGTAAATATCCAGGAGTGGGATGGCCAGTCATAAGATAGATGGCTATTTTACACTTTGAAAAACTTCTAACTTGTTTTCCAAATTGTTTTACTAATTGTTTTACAAATTTACTAATTGTTTTACCTATCCAACCACAGCATATGTGAATTCTAGTTCTTCACTTTCTGGTGTGGGCATCTAATTTTAGTCATTCTAATAAGTGTGTGGTAGTATATCAGAGTGATTTTAATTGGCATTTTACTAATGACTAATAACTAATAACAACTTTTCATGTGCTTGTTTATCACTCCTATATCTTTGGCGAAGTGTCTTTAAAATCTTTTGCCCATTTTTGGGAAGCCTGGGTGACTCAGTTGGTTGGGCGTCTGCCTTGGGCTCAGGTCATGATCCCAGAGACATGTGATTGAGCGCCTCATCAGGCTCTTTGCTTGGCAAGGAGCCTGTTTCTCTCTCTCTTTGCTGTTCCCTCTGCTTGTGTTCTCTTTCTGACAAATAAATAAAATCTTAAGAAAAAAATCTTTTGTTCATTTTTTAAAAAAAATTTTTTATTTTTTTTATTTCTTTTCAGCGTATCCATACATAGTTTTCATACATAGTTTTACACCACACCCAGTGCTCCATGCAATGCGTGCCCTCCACAATACCCACCACCAGGCTCCCCCAACCTCCCACCCCCCGCCCCTTCAAAACCCTCGGGTTATTTTTCAGAGTCCATAGTCTCTTATGGTTCATCTCCCCCCCAATTTTCCTCAACTCCCTTCTCCTCTCCATCTCCCCATGTCCTCCGTGTTATTTGTTATGCTCCACAAATAAGTGAAACCATATGATAATTGACTCTCTCTGCTTGACTTATTTCACTCAGCATAATCTCTTCCAGTCCCGTCCATGTTGCTACAAAAGTCGGGTATTCATCCTTTCTGATGGAGGCATAATACTCCATAGTGTA
>PISX010010280.1:0-26540 GCA_004024625.1 Mellivora capensis
AAAAACCATGAGCATATGCTCTCCTCACTTTTCAGAGAATTCATTAGGCACACTAGGTGTGTGAAGCTTGTGATCTGGTAACTCATAGACCACCACCAGCACTTCAGAGCTTTACTTCAAATGGGTCCTTTTCATCTGCTCACCCACATCTCTCTCATCTCACCTTTCCTGGGTAAAACTCTGTCCTCTGAGAATGTGTTTGAGAAATGAAATCTAAATAAAATGAGACATTTTAGATAATGTGTAGAAGTAAAAGCAGAGTAGCTATTATTCAAAACAAACACTAAATGATCAATTGAACAAGACATACACAAAGTAAGAAATGAAGTCAGAAGGCATTACACTGATGGAAATATTAGACCAATAAATTCCAGAGTCAACTGTATCATATGAATACATTCATTGATAATGCAGGATGAGGAATTGTAGCACTGCACTGACGCTAGATCAAATCTCACCTTTGCCAGTGTTTTTCTCTTTGAGTGCAGTTGACACAAAATATGACATTAGTTTCAGGTGTACAACATAGCGATTCAACAATGCTATGCTGTGCTCACTAAAATGTGGGTGCCGTATGTCAGCATGCAACACTATCACTAACTGTGTGCCCTATGCTATGCTTTTTATATCCATGACTTACTTGTTCCATGACTAGAAGCCAGTTATCTCCCACATACCCTCACACATTTTGCCCCTCCACTCCCTCCGCTCTGGCAATCATCAGTTCATTTTCTCTATTTATAGGTCTAATTCTGCTTTCTGTTTATTCATGTATTCTTGTTTTAGAGTCCATATATGAGTGAAATCAAATGGTATTTGTCTCTCTCAGTCTGACATATTTCATTTAGCATATACCAATTATTTTAACCCCAAAGTATTTTACCTTTTTGCACCAGTGTTTTTCATTTTAAATTGAATTAATACCTATACCTATCTTACATAGTTGTTGGGTGTTTTAAGTGAGGTGATGTATTTGAAAGTACCAGGCCAACTCAAACTATGATTACTGGTATTACTCCTGTTAATTTTCACTTTTCCAGATTCATATCCAGTTTCTATACTCTAGAACCTGAAAAAAGTTGAAGGCAATTTCAAAAATAATCATATTCTGATAGGTATATATATCTCTGTGAATTACTAAAAATCACTTACGTGGGTGAATCTAAGAGTGTATGTATTGCATCTCAAGAAAGCCATTCTATACACACACACACACACACACACACACGTGTCTACCATATATATATACCATATATACATATTTATGCACATACACTCTTCTATATTTAAAACATACTCACTGAAAGGCAGGTGCTGAGGGATCTAAAGGCAGTTCCAATACTCCCCTCAGTATGTTAATGAGGAGAATAATTTCAGGAGCAAGAAAATGAACTTGGATCATGAGGACAAGCTATAGGGTTGAAAGGAATTCATTCTCCAACTGAACTAAGCAGATGCTATCCAGGCCAAGTCATAAAAATTATCTGTTCTCCCAGGCAGTTGTACAGGCCCCTCTGCCCTGCAAATTATAACTAGTGATGCTGGCACTGAGAATTCACATGTAGTGTTGACGTGAAGGCTCTATGTGGATGGAAAGTACCATTATGTTATCACAGGTGGCCCACAGGCCTCATCACTGATATGTACAGCGTGAAAAGCAGTTTCTCCCCATCCTACTGCTAAATGAAAACTAAAAAAGCAACATGCTGCTGTTGTTATTACTGTTAATCCATTTGTAGCCTGTCACATTTCATCCTCAAGTGGATGTACATACTTGACTAAGCACCTGACTAGAGTTACAATATTGCATTGTGCTAGTAATTTAAGATTACCTCATAAGTGAGAGAATTACACTGGCAGTCAGTATTTTGGTTTATATCATGAATTTTCGGGGGGAGCATAAGCATGTTATTTTCTTAGTTTTACAATCATAAGCTGTCACCCTCACCTGATAATAATACCTGCTATTTATGCTTTGTAGAACATATGTCAGCTGTTGTAATTATGACTTACTTATATTTTCTCATTCATATATCCCAGGCCTGACTGGATTTCTTTAACCTAGCCTGGACATTCTCACAACGTGCAGCTGACAACACATACCCAACCACCTCTCATTTTGTAATCTATCTTCCCATGTTCAAGCTTCCTTGTTGCTCCTGAATTTTATTTACAACTGGTTTTGGTGATGATGAGTTTTTCCCTTCTCCTCTTTTTCAGACTTGTCAAACAATCTTAGTTTTCCCCCCAATTGATCTACAGTGTTTTTAAAATATCTTTCCTCTGGGGATGCCTGGGTGGCTCAGTTGATTAAGTGGATGCCTTCGCCTCAGGTCATGATCCCAGCGTCCTGGGATCGAGTCCCACATTGGGCTCCTTGCTCGCTGGGGAGCTTGCTTCTCCCTCTGCCGCTGCCTGCCACCCTGTCTGCCTGTTCTCTCTCTCTCTCTCTCTCTGACAAATAAATAAATAAAATCTTAAAAAAATATATCTTTCCTCTGATATGTTCCACTCCTAGCTGCTACAAGTAATTTTACTCACATAAATTCAGGTATTAAAACATAATAAACCCCAACACTATTTCCCATAGCCAGCAACCTTCGGTTAATACAATGAGAGGAAGAAGGGAGAATCCAAACAAACCTTTTCATTTGTCAAAAGGTCTTTTCCTGCTAATTCTGAA
The DNA here is from genome assembly GCA_004024625.1 of Mellivora capensis. Lineage (NCBI taxonomy): Eukaryota > Metazoa > Chordata > Mammalia > Carnivora > Mustelidae > Mellivora > Mellivora capensis. Next base: position 2,684 of record PISX010010280.1, read on the forward strand.
TCTGCAAGTCCAACATATTAATCTGGGCCAGATTTATTTGAATAGTGTCACCATGATCCTGGCACAACACTGGCTATCCAAGTAACTTCCCTGTATAACCTACCCCAAAGCCTCTAGGTTCAAGTCTGGATTCTTGAACATGTCTTATAAGTGGTTTTTACCTTTCCAACACCAGTCTGAGCTCTGTGGGCTCCAACCACTATATCGACCATTAGTCTGAGCTTTGTGGGTCCCAACCACTGTATTCTCTTTGGAGGTACCTGACTACTACATATTCTCTTCTATCTCTGTGCCTTTGCATGGGACTCTGATGCAGACAAAGACTGAACACTACTCAGCATTTGTTGAATGTTCTCTGTTTGGGATACCTCGTTTAGTGCTGGGTGAAGAAAATCACTAGGATGAAAATCTTGTTCTCAAGTAGCTCACACAGAAAAGGAAAACAAGTGTATCCCAAAATGATTAAATTATAAAAAGGAGTTGATATCTGACCCATATCTTGGGAATTGAGTAGAAACTTGAAGGCATATTAGAAGGTAAGAGGTATCTTGGGCCACACACACACACAAAAAGAATAGCACATGCAAATCCAAATTCAGTATGTATTTCCCTTACTTTGTCTTGACCTCTCTGAAAAAGTCAACTTGACTTCATTCTTGAAACAATGCCTACCCTTTGGTGAAGAAGAGAAGTAGTGACTTAAGACGCAAAGTAGAGTAAGCAATATTGAGCCATAATGAAGGGTAATTCTGCAAAGGCAAAGTCTTCCAAAAAAAAAAAAAAAGAGAGAGAGAGACAGGTCAGGGGATGCCTGGGTAGCTCAATCGGTTAAGTATCTGCCTTTGATGTAGGTCATGATCCCAGGGTCCTGGGTAGAGTCCCTCACCTACTTCTCCCTCTCCCCTGTTCCTCTCCCTGCTTGTGCGCTCAAAACTAAAAAAAAAAAAGGAAGAAAAGAGATCAGGAAATGGTCAAGAGCTGAAAAGCAACAAGATACTTTCTTCACATAGCCAACCGTGCACAAATAAGATTTAAAAATGTATTTCAATTCATGAATTCTTTAATTGAGAAGAACTTGTACCATTAGAGAATCTCCTTTTGGTTAGAATAACTATATTTATCCCACTTATAGTTTCTCCAACTAGGGATAATAATCTTTATATTTGAACTAAAAAATTTAAAATTTTAGACATTTTTTCTACAAACTCTAAGAAAACATAAAGTGCTACATTATTGGAATAGGATTACTCAGCTATAACAGGAAATCTGATTCAAGTTTTTTTTTCTTAATACAGTAATTATTCTGTCATATTAACCTGTGTAGGCCAAAGCTGAGATGCCTGCTCTGCTGGATCAGATATTTTGTACACAGGTTTATTGCCAAACTACCTACATAAAATCCAAGTCCCTTTAATGATTTCTTTCCTAATTTAAAAACTGCTCACTCAATTGAATAGTTCATACTTGACTCATATTCAACTATCATCTGATTAGGACCATTTCTATAACTCACAAAGAAATAAAGTTCAAAATCAGCCATTCTTATTATGGCTCAAGAATGTTCTGGTCTTGTCAGCCAAATGTCATCCCTTCTCCCGTCTGTATTTCTATAGTAGCTGCAAAATGATTACATGACCACACCTCTGGTTATTTGAAGGGTCCTGTGAATGGCGCCTGATTCAAGCTAAGCCAATCAAGTCTTCTGCCAAGGGCTCACTCACTGGTAACAAGGAAAGGGACTCACTGAGCATAGAACCTGTGACAAGTGTTGCTCAAGAATTCATAAAGCAACATTTCCCATGTGGGATTCTTCATGTGGATAAAGTTGGCCTGCAGGTGAGAAAGTAGGTGGAAAATACATGGAAAGTAAGGCAGTGAATGGAGTGAAACTCCTCACTCACCTTGCACCTGGTTTCATGGGCTCCTAAGGCTTAATTGTATCACTACCCTTCCCAGTAGCAGGAACCAACAATTTTCCATATTTCTTTTTTAATTTTCCATGTGCTAATTTGATTTTCTTCACTTACAACCATAAGACTTATGAATAATAATCATTCAAAACATGTAAAGGAACATTGTATTCACTGTCACAAAACTTGAAAGTTACTTAAAACCTCATCACGTTTATTATATTAAGTAATCTTTGCTATATTATATGTTATTAGATATTATATATATTCTATTATATATTATATATGATTTATTTTAAGAAATTGGCTCAGATGATAATGCAGGTAGAAAATCACAAATCCTTAGGGCAGGCCATCAAGCTGGAAAGTCAGGCAGAATTTGATGCTGCAGCTTTGAGGCAGAATTTCTTCTCTAGAAAACCCCAGTTTTTCTCTTAAGATCTTCAAATAACCGAACAAGGCCCATTCACATTATGGAAAGAAATCTATTTCACTTAAAGTCCACTGACTTTAAATGTTAACCATATCTCTAAAATTGATGTTTGATTAAACAACCATGTACTACAGCCTGGCGAAGATGACACATAAGACTTACTGTCATACTGTCCTTACTCTACAAATACCTAAATAACTGGACAACTTTTGAGTTTCTTTTTTTTTTAAGACTTATTTATTTGAGAGAGAGAGAGAAGGGGGCGGTGGGGAATGGGTGGGAGCAGAGGGAGAGAGAATCTCAAACAGACTCCACACTGACGCAAGGCTTAATCCCCAAGATCACAACCTGAGTCGAAACCAAGAGTCAGACACTTAACCGACTGCGCCACCCAGGTTTTAAGTATATTTTATATACTTTTAAGTATATTTTAAGCTATTTCTGTTCCCTAATTTGGGTAAATAAAGTATGTCCATAGAGTTAATACTCCAGAGCTTTAAAATGAGACTTATGACTTTGAAGCTAGTAATAAAACACTCAAGTAATACTTTCACAATATATAAAGTCAGCAAAAAACTTGAAGTGAATTACATTCCTGTAGGAACAACAGGACCATCCATTATTATTCTGAATATAAATATCAAGTATTTACTCAGTAATAGGTAAAAGCTTTTGGGTAAAGTTGTGCATGTAATGTTTTGCTCATGAACGTTATAGGTAAAAGCATAAATATTCCTACTAAAATAATGTGGTGCTAAATCAGCATCCACCAACAAATGTTTTAGAGAATAGATATTTACTTACTTAATCTAGCCACCTTTCCTAGCCTACATTGGAAAACAAGGTTACTTTAAAACAACATATCACATGGGACAATTCATTTGTGCTCTTCTTTCTAACATACAGCAATCCATCATGCATTAAGGATTTGCTTTCTTTTAAAATGCTGCTTATGTGCTACTACTCAAATACTTAGATGTATTCTCCTCTGTATACAGTGTTATTTGATCCATGGAGTGGTTGATTCAGTAGATTGACTTTGTATCAATAATTTAGCATAATAATCTTCAAATAATACAGCAAGACAAAAAAAAATCAGACAAGAAGTCAGGAGAGAGATGTGCTTGTTTAAGACTTGGGCAAATTATTTCATCTTAAATAGGTCAAGAACATTTGACAGAAGAAAAACTGAGTTTAAGTACACAGTTTTACTAGCTGTACAAACTATGGAAAAGTTAAACCCTTATTTTTTCTCCACTACAAAACTTTGATAGCTATAGCAACCTTACAGAGTGGCCCTAAAAATGAACTACAAGGGCACTTAGCACAAGGCCTAGCACTGACAGCATTCAACAAATGCACACTGATTTTAGTTTCCTCTCTTGGAGTTAGTTTGTCTCATCACTGTAATCTAGAGAACTGGGCCAAATGACTCCATAGGTGCACTCCTCTCCCAAATTTGTGTGTTCCAATGACTAATGATAAATTCATTTGTACTTTGAACAGTCAGTTCCATAAAGTTTTCTGTTTGACTGTCCTCTTTTCAGACAAGGTTTAGGATTAAGACCAAGCTATTAACATTTCCCTTGTTTCTGGCCTCTCCATTAGGATATGGTGCTATGGAAGATATTTAGTCTTTACTTATGCCAGCAGATAGCTATCTCTGGTCACATGAAAAATATGGCTTTGTAGTTAATTGCTTTGGAGGATGAATATGTCTGGACCCTTGGGCGCCTGGGTGGCTCAGTCGGGTGAGCGACTGCCTTCGGCTCAGGTCATGATCCCAGACTTCCAGGATCAAGTCCCGCATCAGGCTCCCGGCTCCTTGGGGATTCTGCTTCTCCCTCTGACCTTCTCCTCTCTCATGCTCTCTCTCACTCATTCTCTCTCAAATAAATAAAATCTTTAAAAAAATATATATCTGGACCAACCTATTTCTGCTTTTAACCAATGACTTATGTTCTCAAAATCTTAGTGCTTTTCAATTACTCGCCAGTATCTCTTTACAGATAGTAAGACAGAAGCCAAAGTTAACCAGTTACTCTTGGAAATCAAGATGAATGAGCCTGGTCCTTTAAAAAACGACAAACGTGTACAGCAACTACCAGGGTGATTCTCTGCTCATGGGAACTTGGGAAAGTTAAAGTAAGAAAGCCATTGTGATCTGACTCCAAATAATCTTCTAAATATAATCCCACATTAAATTCTAATCTGATGAAAAAATGAAGGAGCCATAAAATGTTAGTTCTTGAAGGTCCCTTCAACCATCAAGTACAACCTCCTCTAGCCCATCTTCTAAAATTCTGTGTCTGCTGAGATTTCCCTGTCATTGCAACATAGGAGCCATGGAACAGAACCACATCTCTCACCCACAGAAGATGAGTACAGTCTCAGGGTCACTTGCAGGCCCACAGACTCTGTTCTCCCAATCACTTCTGGCTTTCTGATTCTGTGTATATTATCCCGAAGCTGCACCATGTGAAACAGTCATTAAGTTTAGTCACTGTCCCCAATTTTCACAGCTCTCAGAAAAACCTATGCTAACAAAATATCTATACAGAAACAGAAATGAAGGAACAATATATTTTAAAACAGTGACTTACAATTGGAGGGATATTTGTGATAAATCAGGGGGAAGGGAGCATGTCACGTAGGCTACCCTTTCCTGACCTTGACATTGATGGCAAAGAAGTTTCAGAAGAAAGAATTTCATATTTACTACATACCGGATTTGGTTCTTGCAGTCCGTCTTTCTGAATTACTATAAAACTGGTGCTATCTAACAGCCCTTTCAAATGTGGAGAACAAGTGATCTCCCAATTTTGAAATATTCTAGGACACTCTTTTCCAGAGCTCATTTCTAAGAACAAGTTAATAGATGTTATACATGTTTTAAAGGGCAGTGTCCTGAGCATGTGCATTTGGCAAACATAAAAGTTTGTTGTTTTTTTTCTCCCTAGGACTTCTCAGAACATAAAACATGCAAAATTTCATTATGAATATCTAAAAAACAGATAAAGAATATTTCCAAAATTTATTGGCCATTGTTGTGGGTTGAATCATGTTCCCCAAAAAGATTTATTAAAGTCTAAACCCCCAGTACTTGTGAATATGATCTTAATCTTTGTAGATCTTAGCCACTGAATTGTGTCCTCCTGATATTCAAATGTTAAAGCCCTAACCCTTAATGTGACTGTATTTGAAGTAAGAAAGTAATTCAGCTTAAATGAGATCCAATTGGATTAGCACCTTTATAAAAACGGCACCAGACAGTGCTTCCTCCCTCCCTCTCCTCTTCCCCTTTCTCTCTATCTTCCTTACCTTCCTCTTCCCTCCCTCTCCCCTTCACCCTTCCTCTCTTTCCTCTCCCTCTCTCTCTCCACCACAGGAGGGCAGAGCAAGGAGGCAGCCCTCTGCAAGCCTGGAAGAGAACTCTCACTGAAACAGAATCTGCTAATGCCTTAATCTTGGACTTCCCATCCTCCAAAACTGAGAAAATAAAGTTCTGTGGTTTATACCTCCCAGCCTATAAGTATTTTGTTATATCAGCTAGAGCTAAGACAACAGCTATAAACAAGTTAAAATGAGGTCACACTAGTTTAGGGTGGGCCTGAATCCAGGGACTGGTGTCCTCATAAGAAGAAGGAGGTTTAGACACAAACACACACAGAGGGAACACGACCATGTGAACACAAAGGCAGAGAATGGAATTATGCTGACACAAGCCAAAGAAAGTGAAGGGCTGCTTCAACTACCAGAAGCTAAATAAGGCAGGTGGATGCTTTCCTGTAGTTTTTGGAAGCCCAGCCCTTGATTTTAGACTTGTAGCCTCCAGAACCATGAATGAATAAATTTCTGTTATTTTAATCCATCCAAGCTTGTGGTACTTTCTTATGGCAGCCTAGAAAATTATGAGACTGACGCACGCCCACTGCGCTAAGAAGGTGACACAAGGCAGCCTTGAAAATTAACTCACCCATGGAAATACTTTGCTCTGTGAAGAATCTAAAGAGTTAAGATTCCATGGTAGGGGCACCTGGGTGGCTCAGTTGGTTAAGCATCTGCCTTCAGCTCAGGTCATGATCCCTGGGTCCTGGGATAGAGCCCTGAATTGGGCTCCCTGCTCAGCAAGGTTCCTGCTTCTCTATCCCCCTCTCTCTCAGCTTGCTGCTCCCCCTACTTGTTCTCTCTCTCTCTCTCTCTGTCAAATAAATATATAAAATCTTTTTTTAAAAATTCCATGGGAAAGTGTTGGGAACCATTGTCTTTAAAACTATAGACCTTCCACACTTTAACTGCCCTTCAAGACGTGTATTATGTCCTCTTGTTTACTTTAGTTCACTCATACTCTCCTTCCTCTGAACTCTTATTATCCCATATCATTGGGCATCTTTTCATTGCTTTGTAATATTCTTGAATTATTTTATCTGAGTAAGTCTTATTTCTCTCCTTGATGCAAGCTTGCATTTCGGTAATTAGTTGATTTGATCCTTATATAAACACAGTGGTTCACTGTGCTCCCACAGAGTTCCTTCCATCTTAAATGCCCTATCTTCTCTCATCTTCCACTCTCCACCTATCCGTTTCCATAATGCTAAATTGTACTCATTTTTCAAAGTTCAACTGAACTGTCACTCCCTGAAAAACCTCAGTATCCTCAGTCAGAAATAAACTCTTCCATCTATGAAGTCACAAAGAACTTATTTCTTTGCTCTAGCACTTTTGACCTTGTTGTATCTGGACTGAATAAACTGACCCTTGTGGACCAGTATTTGTAGAATGTGAGGTAACATGTGCTAATCTCTAAGGTTTTGCTTTGCCAAGTGTAGTATGCAGGGTGGACTGTTCTGGAAAAGGAAGGAAATATGGAGAAACTCTGCAGAAAAAATGAAAACTGAAAGTGAAGCCAGGGCATTTATATGGCTAATTAGAAACTTGGGGGACAGAACAAATGGCTAACTAGTGAATTTACAATGTATTATGTCAACTTCTCCAGCTCCTAAAGAAAACATCAGCAAAATTGCATTAATTACCTGTGCTATAGGAATGTCTATATATGTGTGTGTGTGACTAGATAGACAGATGCAACAGTATGTGACATCTTTTTTTGAATAAAATCTCTCCTTATCGGCCTCTGGATTTGCTTTTATTTGATACTGATATAGACTCTTACAATATTTCTTTCTGAATGTATCCTTTATTAGGTCTTATTATGGAATAAAATAATTAATTATCCAAGTTAACTCTACTTTCCCCTCTAATAAATCCATATTAAACTATCCTTTCCCACCATCCTAAAAAATCCCCATAAAATTACAATATAATGTTTAACAACATTACACAGGACATATCAACACACTAAACACGTGGTTTAATTTTGTTTTACATGACCCCTGGCCTACAATGTAGGGGAACATATTCTCTCTCTTTCTTTCTCTCTGTCTCCAAAAAATATGATCTTAATTCTTGATTTCTATTTCTCTATAGTAATCCCTTCCTTCCCTCTCAATTTTCTAGGTATTCAACAACATGCCCAGGCCTCATTCATTCAAGGTGTTCTTTCATCAAACATTTATTGAAGGTTTATCCTTCCATTTATAAAATAAAGAAATCCTTCCATTTTGATAAGAGCTCTGGATACTATTATAAACAGCACAGGCAACACAGGTCTTCATGTGGAGGTAAAAATTACAGAAGGGCTTGTACTTTTCTCTATCATTATTAAATCTCCTAAGTATCCCTTTCCTTTTTAAGCTAAGCTCTATTGCACATTTTAAAGAAAATTATTGTTTTTAAGATACTTCATAAAGATTACTCCAAAAGGTCTTTTTATCATCTTCCATTAAATTAATTCTGCTTTATGATGAATTGGCATAACCAAAATCCCTTGATATATGACTTTTATTTTTATAGATACAGCATTGTCACAATTATTATTTAGGACTCTTGACAGAAATTAACAAAAAAGGTTAATCATAGCCTAACATTCAGATTCAGTTAAAGCACAATCCAGGTGCTCAGATGTCATTAAGCATCTACCTTCCAGTCTGCTCTGGTTTTCTCTGCAATAACTTTTTTCGAAGACCGAATCTTCCCACAAAATAGGATAAAAAGAACAAAATAACTTCAATTATAAATTCCATGAACCTAACAAATTTAGTTCAAATAAAAGTTTATTTTTTGAAAAAAATTTCTGGGATTATCTGGGTTATACATTTGTCAATAAGATGTTGGTGCTCTGGGGGAAAAAAAAAAAGATGTCAGTGCTCCAGTTAGCAAAGTCTGGGCCGTTTTAAAGTTGGGGGTGAGTGAGTTGGCATTAACCATGCTAGAGCCATGTGGGTCAAGAGTGGAAGAGACATGAGTCACTGTGAGCAGAAGGGAAATAAACGACCAGTAAAACATGGGTGTATCTAAGGAGTACAGGGTACCAAGGTGACCCCACAGTAGAGACTACATACTGCCTTTGCCAGGATTGGTTATACCACTTCCAAGAAAAGAGTCATAAAGGTGTGTGAACTTCTGCTTTTCTTCCAAACCAGCATGTGTTTGTGCACAGGTATTGGTAACAGGATCATCATAGAATGTAATATAAGAAAATTCCAGGAGATACAACCTTTGCACAAGTGTCTTGTGTGATTAAAATATCATCATTCTCATAACAGATTCAATTCACAGGGATACTTGTTGGGACAGAAAGGCAAAGATCATCCCTCCTGTTCTCAGCACTAGTGCTGCTGTTTCTACACTCATTCTCAGGCTAACTCCAATTTTCTGCTCAAGGAATACCATCTATGAACTGTAGGAAACACAAAGAAGAGTCAGATACAGTGCCAAGATAGCTCCCTGCATGTATATGTTTGTGGGGGTACACTTATACACATATATACATATGTATCCAAATATAGCTCCTAAACCCTAAGGAGCCAACACTACATACATTTTTTTTATAAACATATAAGGTATTATTAGTCCCAGGGGTACAGGTCTGTGAATTGCCAGATTTACACACTTCAAAGCACTCACCATAGCACATACCCTCCCCAATGCCCATAACCCCACCACCCTCTCCCTTACCTCCCTACCCCCAACCACCCTCAGTTTGTTTTGTGAGATTAAGAGTATCTTATTATTTGTCTCCCTTCGATCCCATCTTGTTTCATTTATTCTTTTCCTACCCCACAAACCCCCCATGTTGCATCTCCACTTTCTCATATCAGGGAGATCATATGATAGTTGTCTTTCTCTGATTGACTTATTTTGCTAAGCATAATACCCTCTAGTTCCATCCACGTCATGGCAAATGGCAAGATTTCATTTCTTTTGATGGCTGCATAGTATTCCATTGTGTGTATATAAATATATATATATATATATATATATATATATATATATATATATATACACCATATCTTCTTTATCCAGTCATCTGTTGATGGATATCTAGGTTCTTTCCATAGTTGGAGCCAACACTATGTTAATAAGATATAATAATAAATGTCCCAGAAGAGATATATATCAGCCTCCAAATGAATTTTAAAATGGAGATTAGAAAAACTTCAAGAAAGAAATAATATTTGAATGTGTAAAATTTTGAGGCATAAAACTGAGTTTAGTATGAAAAAGGCTGAACATACTTGCAGAGCATTGAGCAAACAATTTAATTTTACTTGTCGTAAAGTTACATATAGGTGCCTGGGTGGCTCAGTTGGTTAAATATCTGCCTTCAGCTCAGCTCAGGTCATGATCCTAGAGTTCTGGGATCAAGCTTTGCTCCCTTGCTCACCAGGAGTCTGCTTCTCCCTCTCCCTCTACCCCTGCTCATGCTCCTGCTCACTCATGCTTTTTCTCTCACTTTCTCTCATAAATAAATAAATAAATAAATATAAATAAATAAATAAATAAATAAAATCTTTTTAAAAAATAAAAGTTACTTTTTCAATAGAACACTATTGGAAGGTAATCCTGGAAAAGTAGATTGAGGTCAAATCTTACAAGATCCTGAGTAGAATGCTAAAATACTGACTTGTATTCTGGTGAAGATAAGGAACTGTGAATGATTTCTGATGAGACCATATAATGAGAACACCATTTTAGGAACATGAATCTGATAGCAACAGGTTTGTAGTAAAGGAAAAAACTAGAAATGGAGACACCAATTAACAGTTTGCTAGAGTAAAACTGCAGCTAAAGGGAAACTGAATAAGTCTGGTGATAGAGAAAAAGACAAAATGTCAGAAAATGAGATAAATAATTAAAAGGATTTAAGAACTCTCTCCATTCCTCTTAGGTAAATTTACTGCATAAGAACTTTCTATTTGGAATATCCACTTCTGGATCACACACCCACAACTCAGTCCACTGGAGTTTTATTTTATCACTACTCCTAACCATTATTTCCAAAATGTCCAATGATTGTCTTATTGCTCAAGCCAAGTGATCTTCTTTATTGTTCTGATGCTTCACACTCTGATCCTCCTAAGAGCTTTCATGATGCAATATTCTCATTATTCTTCTCATATTTCTCTAAAGAGAGTTTTATTTCCACCACCTTTGTAGAAGTCTTTCTTTCAGCTTGTCTTAGATTGCAAGTTGGCCTTGTTCTATAGTTGTCTATAGTTGTGTTACTGTTTGTTCTGTCCATTCTCATTATTTAAAAATTACATAGTTTTATGTACAGCTCTCCAATCTATAATTCTGCTTCACTCTGAGCACTTTATAATCTCTACATTGACAAATAAAACACTTCTAAACATGTCCATTGTCTAACATATCCCTTAATACCTCATACTTAATAAATCCAAAACTCAAAACTTCAGATTGCTATAAATCAGTTTCCTAATTTTAACCCAATATCAATTAATAAAATTACTATACAACTTGCCACCCAAGTCAGAACCTAGGAATGTCTTTGATTAATCTTTTTATCCTAAATGAAATAAAAGATTAAAGCATGTTAATTTCACAGCTACGCATTGCTCCAAGATAACCCCTCATTGGGCTCCATCCTCAGCAGAGTCTGCTTAAGTTTTTCTCTCCCTCTCCTTCTGCCTCTCCCCACAACATGCTTGCTCGCTCGCTTGCTCTCTCTCTCTCTCAAATAAATCTTTAAAAAAAAACTTTTAAAAATTTCCAACATATAAAAGACAAAAAGATTTTTGGTCCAACATATATTGAATACTTGCCTACATTTAAAGTGAATACTCAGATTAACAATAAATCCCAATGACATATCGTGTTTACTTTACTGAAAAAGTTATGCTGCTTAAGTTTGATGTGAACTAATTTCATCACTGTCTATCATTTGCAATACCAGGGATGTCAGAAATGTTGGTGAAGTAGTTACTTAGTAATTGAGCCTTCCTACATCTCAGGACAAAACTGAGGTCAAATCTTATATTTTGGTTGAAAACTCAGGCCAAAGTTTGATGCCTCTTTACTGTTTTATTTAGCATCAGTGCTAGTAATGTTGCAATGCAAAAGACATTCATATTCTCTGTCCTGGAATGTACTGTATGGTGGAGTGGGCACACTACAAATTTATAAATAAACAATATTCACAGATCCCATTTTTGCGAATCCATCCACTTGCTAAAATATCTGTAACACAAAAATCAGTACTAACAGCACTTTCACAGTCACTCAGACATATGCAGAGCAGTGAATCATTTGTGTTACCCAAGACAAACATTCCCAGCTGAGATAAACAAGGTGACACCCTTCCTTCTTGTTTCAGCTCTCATCCTATAAACAAGTGTTCTTTTCACTTTCTCCTCAGTGTCATGTTTTTCTCATTTTTATGCTTTTTATTGTTGATTTCACTGTTTAAAATGGGCCCTGATGAAGTGCTATCCAGTGTTCCCAAATATAGGAAGGCTGTGATGTACCTTTGGGAAGACATATGAGTGTGACATAATCTTTGTTCAGGTATGACTTATAGCACTGTTGGCCATGTGTTCAGTGTTAATTGAATCAATAACACACACTAAACAAGATGTTTATAAGCAGAAACATACATAAAACAAAGTTATGTGTTACTCAGTTGATGAAAATGTATGACCAGAAGGAACTCACAGGAACCTAGGAGTTCTGGTTCAGTATTTGTTAATTTAGTGTTTGTGAGGACTTTATAGACCATAACTGCCTCAAATAATGAGAATGTATATCATGTATATAATCTATTGTTCTAGATTTATTATTGCTAGAAGTGAAAAAGTACATGGTGCTATTTTAGAAAATAATCATAGGTGAAGAAACATTTTAGAGTGAGTAGAAGTAGGAAAACCAAACGTCTCTAAAAAATTTACCAAGGAGAGGCTGAAACCTAAAGGATAGGAAAAAACACTAGCCATTATTTTGGAAAACAGATGACAGGCTTATTTCTGGAATAATATTTTGCAGTAACAAGATGCTAGATATAGGAAAAACTGAGGGAAGCCTCTACCAGCCAGGAGCCAGATGACTATTTCATGTCTATTCTTCACAACTGATTTTTTTTTAACTTTATTGAGGAATAACTGACAAATATAATTATATATATTTAAAGTGTATATGATGATTAGCTATACATATATACTTTAGAATGATTACCAAGATCAAGATAATTAACATATCTATCACTTCAGATAATTAACATATCACTTCACATAATTAACTTTTTGTGTATAGGTGGTAAGAATGCTTAAGATCTACTCTCAGCAACTTTGAATGAAGTGCATGACACCATATTATTAACTGCAGTCACCATGCTATACAGTAGATCCACAGAACTTATTTCTCTTATAACTGAAAAACTGCACCCTTTGACCTACATCACCCCATTTTCTCCTCCCCTGACTCCTGGAACCCACCATTCTATCCTCTCTCTATGAAATCAGTTTTGTTGTTGCTGTTTTTAAGATTTCACATACAAACAATACCATACAGTATTTGTCTTTCTCTCTCTGGCTTATTTCTCTTCTAGGTTCATCCATGTTCTATAAATGCCAGGATTTCCTTCTTTTTTGGAACTGATTCATATTCCATTGTATATGTATGCCACATATTCTTTATCCATTCAGGATGAATGGATTTTTTTCCATTCTAGCATGAATACTTAGTTGTTTCCATATCTTGGCTATTGTGAGTAATGATTCAAAGAACATGGGTATGCAGATATCTCTTTGAGATACTGATTTCACTTTCTTCAGATATATAGCCAGGAATGGGGTTACTAGATTATATTATAGTTTAATTTTTTGAATAATTTCTACATTGTTTTCACATGGCTGTACAATTTTATATTCTCACCCATAGTGTATTAAAAACTTCCTTTTTTCCATATCCTCTCCAGCATGTTATCTCTTGTCTTTTTGATTAAAGCCATCCTAACAAGTGTGAGCTAATATTTCATTGTAGTCTTGATTTGCATTTCCCTGATGTGCAGTGATGCTGAACACCTTTCATATATGTATTGGCCATTTGTATATCTTCTTTGGAAAAATGTCTATTCAAGTCCTTTGCCCATTCTTTATTTGTAGGGTTGTTTTGTTTTTTTTTTTGCTATAAAGTTATATAAGTCCTTTATATATATTTGGACATTAACACCTCATCAGAGGTTAATATAAAATAGTTCCTCTCATTCTGTATGTTATCTTTTCAATATATTGTTTCCTTTGTGGTGCAGAAGTTCTTTAATATATTCCATGTTTTTATTTCAGCTTTTGTTGCCTGGACTTTTGATGTCTTAACTTACGATTTTTAAAGATTCTCTTTCTACATGAGTACAACCAACCACCACCACTCCCCATCCCATCACCACTAAATTATTTTACACATCACTTCATTCTCCCCAGCTCTCTCCAAAACACACAACTCAGAAAGCTGAAAAATAAAACCTAGAAGAAGCAAGAGACATTTTCCAACTTCCAACACTCAGAAACTTATCCCAATAGGGGCAGGGTGGACTTATTATTCACCCTAAATCAGAATTCTACCAGTGGGTCTGGGGTCTTATTAGCATACCCAAGAAAATCTGAGTCCAAACCCTCTACATAATTCAGCAAATCCTGGGACCTGATTTTTCCAACATCCTTCTAAAGAGACAGGTCTCAAAATACTTTCCAGAAAAATGCTGACTAAAAGAAAGGAAAATGAGCTATTGCATATATACTGAAAACAAAACAAAACAAAACAAAATCTAAAAAAATTTCAGGAGCCCAGCAGAAAATTAGATTAGAATTTACTTTCAAATGAAGGTAATGGGTATTTTTTTCAGTGTTTTCATTATTTCTTACCAATTTAAAGACTAATACTGAAGCAAAGCACTACATAGTTAGTGGTTACCACTAGCCCCAAATTGCTGGCCAACAAGTCAAAGTAATTCACACTTATACAGATTTTCTTTCAAAATTAGTATGGCAAATGGAAATTCCAACCATTACATTATGCCTAAATAACCTAATAAAGTAGTTACCATCTTGATGAAAATTATGACTAAAATGTTGAACCAGGAACTCACCCATGTTTTATGTGGGGAAGCAGTACAGCCACTTGTGAAATGTAGATGCAGGTAATTCATTCTGTCTAGCTTCAAATCTTGGTTTCATAACTTACTAGTTAGATGAACTTGCAAATACTGCCCATGAAAGATCTAAAACAAAACAGTGCTGAATGCTAAATAAATATTGGCCATTACTAGTATACACTTTAAAGGTTTTATCCAAAATACTGTTGGAGAAATATAGTTTAAAAAACAAATCTTCAACTCTGGGAAACAAAGTGAGGTTGCTGAAGGGGAAGTCGGTGGGGGGAGGGGACATTAAGGAGGGCAAGTGATGGGATGAGCACTGAGTGTCATATGCAACTGATAAATTGTTGAACACTACATCTCAAACTAATGATGTATATATGTTGGCTAATTGAATTTAAATAAATAAATAAATAAATAAATAAATAAAAGTCTCCTCCCTGGGGCACCTGTGTGGATCAGTGTGTTAAGCGTCTGACTTCTGCTCAGGTCATGATCTCAGGGTCCTGGGACTGAGGCCCCCCACTGGCCTCCCTGCTCATCAGGGAGCCTGCTTCTCCCTCTCCCTCTCCTGCTCATGGCTCTCTGTCTCTCACTCCCTCTCTCTTAAATAAATAAAATCTTAGAAATAAATAAATAAATAAGTGAATAAATAAATAACAAATCTCCTCCCAAACCAGAAAATCTCTACACAAAGGTAGAAGAGAATGAAGACAATTTTACTATTGAATAAGCATTAAAACATAATGTGATGCACACCACAGAATATCTGCTAAGAGATTGCAAAAGGCAGAAAGAAATATCACCCTTTTATATTGCCAATAATACCCATTACAGACATGTTCTCGAAAACAAAAAAGAAAAAAACCTCATAACTCATCCTCAAGTAAGAGGACTTGACAGCACCATTTGTCATACAAAGTCCATCCTAAATTCACCTACTAATTGGGGTGATAATCTGTGTTTGCTAATTGTCTTTGTCTAAAGGAATCTGGACAAATTTATAATTTCCTATGTCCAAAGGAAAAATAAACCTATCTTTATGACAAGAAGTAGTTTTACATATTGGAGGTAGGCAGCCTCCAGTTAGGCTCCTATCTCCCATAGTAATTGGTATTCTATCTTTCTTGATGGTTACGTTTCAAGGGGTTGGCTCCCAGGTCCTTAACAAAGACTTCCTGGATTGTAAAGCTAGTAAGATATTTATTTAGCTTTTTAAAAAATATATATATATATTCCAAAGAGACAGAGAGACCTCAAAGTTACAAGTTTTCTAAAGCAAATGCTCTAGGAAAAGAGAGGGGATGGGAAATCTTTTCCTTTATTTTCTGTTGGAAAAATTAAGCCATTTATTTTTAATTTGTTTGCCTTCATAATCTCAAAACTCATAAGAGAACCCAACTTCATTTATTTAAAATGTAAACTGAAGTTCTACAATGTTCTACTTTCTAAAATTCTAATCAATTTATTTTCTTTCTTTTTTTTTTTTTTTTTTAGAAAAACTCCATGTTTCTGAACCCTATAATAACTAGGCCAAATTGTTGCTCTTAAAGGTGGGATAAGTGTCATATATTATTAAATTCAATGTAGCTGTACATTAACTACAATTTCTGCAATTTCTGTTGTGCTGCTTCCCATAGATATACTTTCTTATTTTCCCTTATTGTCTTATGAGAGCTCTCAACTTGGGGTCTGTGCACAGTGCCAAAGGCCTCTTGGGCCTGGCAGAATGAGAGGATGAGGAGGTAAATGGGTAAGAGAATGAGCTGCCCCTGTCTTCCTTTCCACATTCCTGGAACATCATCAAACATAAGATTTCAAAATCACCAAAAGATAGCTAATTTCTTTTGACAAAGTTGCCAACCCTTTTATTTCTCTCTACTCCATACTATGGCCTGTCCTTCTGTGTCTATTAGGAGGTTCACAACACATGCACAGAAAGACTCACAAGAGCAAGCTTCCAGATCCATCTCTCTGTCTAAAAATATACAGAAAACTATTAAAATTCACTACTTTAAGGATGCCTTAAAAAGTAAGGAAAATTAAGTCACCTCTACTAAAATACATTATTTTAAAACAGAAGTAATAAAAATGTTTAGATAGATTATGGAAAAGTCATTCATTATCTCCTCTTCCTTTCCTTTCTTCAACATACCTATCGGCCTTACCAAGGCTATATATATAATGAGATGATTTGATTTACTCACCACACAAATAGGTGATTTTGGCAGGAAGACGATTACAATCAAAAAGAATAACCAAAACTGATGTGGTGTAGTTTGGAAAGAACACTGAGAATCACTTCTCTCATCTCAGCATGGCAATTTGCCTGACGTTACACCATTAGAGTTTTTATATTACAGCTTTTTAGGAATACCAATTAAAATATATAGGCCTCCCAAATGATAACATGGGCTACATTCATGGTCATATGGTTCTTGGAGAGACTAATATAACAAGATATTTACAACAATGAAGGAATGTTAAGAAGCTATGATACAGGGGAATTTTGAGAAGCAAATGCACCCCTGGGTTAAGTTCTGACACACATGCTTTATTTATTTCTGATGGACAGTAGCAGGAAACCCTTAATGAGACCTGTGAAGTATCTAGCACTTGTGAGGGAGAGATGCTTTCAGTAAGATTTCTGAAAGGGAGAGAAAACAATGATCATAACCCACCTAACAAAGTATGATTATTTAATTTACCCTGTAAACAAAATGACTTAAAAGATCACATTATGTCTTCCTTAAGGGATATTTCAACTACCTTTTGAAATAGTTAAGATTTAAAGAATTTTTTTGTTTTGTTGTTGTTTTTTTAGTGCAAAATATTCCAGATTCATCTTACACTTTCTATATCCCAGCCCTGAAATCAGTCATTTCTCCAGGCAACATTGGGTCCTGGTGGGAGGAAGGGAATAGGTTTAGAAAACAAGTTATAGCATGGAGGACATTAAGAGAAGGAAGGTAAAAGTGAGGGGAGGAGTCGGAGGGGGAAATGAACCATGAGAGACTATGGACTCCAGGAAACAAACTGAGGGTTTTGGAGGAGAGAAGGGTGAAGGGATGGGTTAACCCAGTGATTAGGGAAGGCATGTGTTTCATGGAGCACTGGGTGTTATATGCAAACAATGAATCATGGAACACTACATCAAAAACTAATGATGTCCTATATGGTAACAAACATAACAAAATTTTTTTAAAAACTTAAAAAATAAAATAAACTCTGAATTATGAAACTAAAAAAAAAAAAAAAGAAAAGTTATAGACTCTTTGGGTACTTCCTGGTACTAGCATTTCATTACTACTTGGCCCTCTCGTAACTATGAAGAACACCCAGATACACATGTTTGTATATGGTTATGCATTTCTCTATTTTACATATATATAAAAACCTTGATTTCACACAGATTAACTGCAATTCTAAGTCAACTAGACAAGATTCAGTCTAACCTTTCTCTTTTTCCTTGTAATTACCAATTCTTTTCTCCCATTTTAGAGATGGAGAGACTGAGATCTCGGGAAGTTATCCAAGGTCACATGGCTGGTAAGTGATAAAATCAGGGTTCAAACCCAAGCTTTCTTGGTTTAAAATTGGATTAAAAGCTCAAGCTTTTAATCATGAGACTTTACTACAACTCTAACAATATAAGCAGGAACACTGCCTTGAGAATTCTGTCTCTAAACCATTTTGTGGCCTTCAATAAATGACTTTAGGATTGCAACTCCAAATTAGACCAAAAAGTTGCCCAGTAGAAAACACTAGGTCCTGTTCTAGTTCTGGTTTTATAACTGCAGAGATCAAGCAAGTTTGTTCACCTTTAACTACAGTCTGTTAGTTCCTTAAAGTGTACCTAAATGTAATGGAGCCATACTGCCATTGCAGTAAAAACACAGGACATAAAAGATATACTACCGTTTTTCTTGACTGCAAACAATAAAAGTTTGCATAGAAAGGAACTACCCACTCGGAGAAAAAACATTATAGTCCTATGTTTGAGCTCTTCATGATCCAAGCCTCTCTTCTCTTTCAGTATTTCAGCAAACCATCTGCAACCAAATAAGAATAGTAAAAAGCTATCAACAATACCCATACTCATTTGAGTCCTTTGACCTTATGTTCATAAACTACCATTTATATTTTTTTTCTTTGCTTCAGTCTTTATTCTTTTTATTCATTTGGGGGTTTATAACCTAGTAAATAATATCCCTTTAAATATTTTGTAATGCTTTCAGAATGTGACTTAATAATTCAAGGAATATTTTGCCAATTGAAGATGACCATTTTGATAGAAAAAAATCAAAAATTACACTATTTACTCCAAAATATGAACATATACAAAGTTTAACATACATGTCATAAATCATAGCTCACATATGGCATAACTGACACTTCATGTAATTGAGGGAGCAATCCCAAATTAATTACAGATAAAAATAACTTAGATAAGCAGCAGTAATTTGTTGTTATTCCTTTCTAATATGATTCAATCTGTTATACTTGTTTTATTCAAGGAAAAAAGTTATTTTCTGGGTTCCAAAAATTTGTAGGTATTAATAAACACTTATTTTCACTATTCAATTCATCCAAGAGATAGTTCAAATAAAACACAATTTAAGGTCACCAAAATAGACCCCAGAAATGTGAAAGACTCATGAAGAGATAAATTTATAATGCTTGTCAAAATTTGTGACTTATAAATGCATAATAAAGAAATATGAACTCAGAACATTTCCATTTTGGAGGATGGAGATAAAACTGAACTTATTAAAAGTGAGTTATAGTTACCTTGTCAAAAATTATTAAAATTGACAATATTTTTTCCTCAAATATTTAAATGTTCTTAAATTCAGGTCCAACCAATTCTTATGAAACTTATAAAAGAACTGTTCCCATTAGATAAATAAACTTGTATTTATTATATAATATATTCTCTGCATTTGCTGGAGTACAAAATAGGATCTGAGTTGATATCATATACATAGTAAATAATTCTAAATCTATGTCCCACTGACAAAATTCATCACTTATTCAGTTATGGTAAGTAAAAGAACTTCAAGTATGTTTACCCAGCCAAAATGAGATCAAGCCTAGTTAATACTGCTTTTCAGAGAAGAGGCCAGAAAATTGGACTGATCCAATGAAAGCCATTTTTCCCTGTAATGTTGCTGACATTGCTTGGTATCCCTGCTGGAACAAGGTTTCCAAAAGTCTGGTGCAAACATGCAACATGGAAAGCATGTCCCCAAACCTGGAGATCTAGAAATTAGAAGGCAGAGCCTACTTATTGTTTTATCAACTTGATAATTGAGGATCTTTCCATTTATTTTAAAATTCTGGAATTACTAAGGTAAGACCTCATAGTATCTGTTGGGTGGGTAGAGGAAAGGGAAGAAAGCACCTCCCTCCCCATAGTATGAATGCTTTTTTCCAATGTAGGTCTTATAGGTATCAATGAGGCCAGCTTATTCATCTTAAACAAAGAAAGCTATTTCCCCAGCGCCACATTTAGACACTAGCTAGGTAAAGAAGTATTCAAACACCAAGTAAATGTGGAGGGGAAGGAGGTGGGGGAATGGGGTAACTAGGTGATGGATATTAAGGAGGGCATGTGATGTAATGAGCACTGGGTGTTATATAAGACTGATGGGGGGGAGACAAGATGGCGGAGAACTAGGAGGAGGCGCCATTTCAGCCTATACCCTAAAGTGAGCTGATTACCTACCAAAGAACTCTGATAACCCACGAAATCAGCCTGAGATTAGAATTATACACGTCTGGATCTCTACGGGGGCAGAAGACGCCAGTGGGCAGGTAAAGCAGAGTGGGAACGTCGGACTGATATCGGAAGATAAACAAAAGGGGGAGGGAGCCACCAGAAGCAACCCATTGGAAAGTAATACCCCAAAACGAGAGTGTCCTGTGACTGGGGACCAGCATTAACTTGGAGTCTGGTTGAAAGCACTCAAAAAGAGCAAAGGATCCTGGGGGGAAATAGTGGGAATCGGGCGGTTAGGGACAGGGGCTTAAGTCCCCGGACCCAGGACAACCACTCCTGGCACTGAGCCAGAGAGAGTGCAGCGAAGAAACCAGGTCTTGGTCCCTGAGCTATGAGAGCGTGTGGAATGCGGCTCCTGTGAGGGGCTGGGACCCTTGCCAGCCGGCAGAAACACAGCCTTTTTGCACTCCCCACAGGCTTGCTGCACCACGCTACCAGAGTCTGAGTCACGCCCCACACCCTCCCCTCAGAGAGGTGCATGCAGGCGCCAGCCCGGGGCTCTTGGTCCCGGAAAGTCTGAGTACTGCCAGCCTGGGCCAGTGGTAAAATCTCAGTGTGCGATGTCTGCTTGGAACCTATCTGGCAGTCTGGAACTGCCCAGACAACCGCCCCTGTTGTGATTTGGGGTACAAGCAGGAGTTCCTGAGTCCTCAGGGACCGCAACTGGGAAAGTGCTCTGCCAGCGGCCAAGGGGGAATTTAAGTGCTCTGGAGCACCCAGAGGGGAACAGACTGAGGCTTCTCTCTGAGAGGGAGGTCTGGGTGTAGTTTGCTTTCCTCTAAACCTCTAAAAACCATCAAAAGCTGTCAAGGCGAGAGAAAACAAACAAACAAACAAACAAACAAACAAAAACCCTCCAGAGAACAAAAGCCTGAAAAACTGGTTTCCTCAGAGCCCACCCCCTTGAGCGGGGCAGGAGGACTTAACTCAGGAAACAATGCCTTAAAATCCACGCAGCAGGTCCCTCCCCCAGAAAGCCAGCCTGAAAAACAAAAAACAAAAAACAAAAAAAAACAAGAGAACAACCACAACTACTTCATAGAAACAACTTTTACTTTTAATTCATTCCAACTATTCTGGTTCATTTCTTTATAGATAATTTTTTTTTAAGATTTTATTTATTTATTTGTCAGAGAGAAACAGCGAGAAAGAGCGAGCACAGGCAGACAGAGTGGCAGGCAGAGGCAGAGGGAGAAGCAGGCTCCCTGCCGAGCAAGGAGCCCGATGTGGGACTCGATCCCAGGACGCTGGGATCATGACCTGAGCCAAAGGCAGTTGCTTAACCAACTGAGCCACCCAGGCATCCCAATAGATAATTTTTTTAACCTATTTACCATCAAAGTGAGATGTCCAGTACATCAAATTCCATAATAATCTTTTAACCTGAACTTTTGATACATATACCCACGTTTTTTTTCTTTTGCTTTACTATTTTTTAAATTTTTTTAAATTTCATTTTAGTTTAGTATCATTTATTTTTTTTTTATTTTTATTTTTTAATATTCATATAGAGTTAAACTTCAAGGTAGTCCCCTTTCCCTAATCAATGTTACCCTATAGGTAAACCAATTTTTAATCCCCCTTTACCTTAGGAAAGTTGAGTCCCTTAACAAAGATATCAAGATATATCCAGGAAGAATCAAAATAAACTTCCTCCCCCACACTGAGAATTTATAACCACTCTCCCATCATTTTCTTCCGCCAGTGTTTCTGTGTATTTCTGTTTGTCCTGGTAGTATATAAATCTTATACTTGGGGTTCTTTTTGAGGAGGTTCTTTTTTTGTCTTGCTTTTATATATATGTATTTTTTTTCTCTTGTCATCTACTTTTGTCAGTCTTTGTTTGTCTGTTTCTGTTTTTATACCTCATAAATCTTACCTTAGGGCCCATTTGGGCTGGGCCTTCTCTTTTATTTTATCTTTCTTTTTTTTTCCTGTCTCTCTCTCCCTCTGTCTCTTTATTTATTTTCTTTTCTTCTTTTTTCTCTCTTTTTTCTTTCATTTGGGTGGGGACTCTTGATTGCTCAGAAGCATTCCAGGGTGCACCCTGACTACACCATGGTCGATACATCCACCTACATCCGTTCAGCCATCTCTCACCAAAATGACTAGGAGGAGGAATGCCCAAAAGAAGAAAAATTCAGAGGTTGGGCCTTCTGCAACAGAGCTAATGGCTATCGACATAGACTATATGTCGGAAAGGGAATTCAGGCTAACAATTATCCAGGCAATACCTAGGTTGGAAAAAGCCATGGATGACAAAATGGAATTGATTAGGACAGAACTGAAAGCCACCAGGGATGATGTTCACAATGTTCTCAATGAGTGCCAATCTAATCTAAATTCTCTAAAAGCTAGGGTAACTGAGACAGAAGATAGAATTGATCTGGAGGACAAACAGAGAGAAAGGATCAGAAGGAAGCCTGGAACAAACAGCTTATAAACCACGAAAACAGAACCAGGGAAATAAATGATTCCATGAAAGGTTCCGACGTCAGATATATTGGAATCCCTGAAGGGGAGGAGAAAGAAAGAAGTCTAGAAGATATAGTGGAACAAATTCTCCATGAAAATTTCCCAATCTTGCAAATGGAGCCAGCGTTCAAGTACCAGAGGCAGAACGGTCTCCCCCCGAGATTATAGATTCTAAAAAAACATCAAGGCACCTGAGAGTAAAACTGAGAAATCATAATTGTAGATACAATCTCTTGAAAGCCACTAGGACAAAGAGGCTCCTTATGTACAGAGGAAAGCCCATCAGAATAAAGTCAGACCTGTCCACAGAAACCAGGCAAGCCAGAAAGGGATGGCAAGATATATTTAGGGCACTAAATGAGAAGAACATGCAGCCAAGAATACTTTATCCAGCAAGACTGACATTCCAAATGGATGGAGAGATAAAGAGTTTCCAAGACCAGCAAGGCTTAAGAGTATGCGACCACCAAGCTGACACTGCAGGAAATATTAAGGGGGGTTCTATAAAAGAGGAAAAATCCCAAGAATATCATTGAACAGAAATATAGAGACAATCTACAGAAAGAAAGACTTCAAAGGTAACACGATGTCAATAAAAACGTATCTATCAATAATCACTCTCAATGTGAATGGCCTAAATGCGCCCATAAAATGACACATGGTTGCAGATTGGATAAAAGGACAGGACCCATCCCTATGTTGTCTACGGGAGACCCATTTCGAACCTAAGGATATACCCAGATTGAAAG
>PISX010010280.1:26640-71224 GCA_004024625.1 Mellivora capensis
CTTTCATGCCAATGGGCCTCAAAAGAAGGCCGGGGTAGTGATTCTCATATCAGATAAATTAGATTTTAAACTAAAGACTGTAGTCAGAGATACAGAAGGACACTACATCATTCTTAAAGGGACTATCCACCAAGATGATCTAACAATTGTAAATATCTATGCCCCCAATATGGGAGCAGCCAATTACATAAGAAAACTACCTTGATATGAATACATTAATAGTAGGAGATCTTCACACGCCTCTCTCAGTAATAAACAGATCATCCAAGCAGAAAAATCAATAAAGAAATAAAAGTACTGAATGACACATTGGACCAGATGGACATCATAGATATATACAGAACATTCCACCCTAATACTCATTCTTCTGAAGTGCACATGGAACCTTTTCCAGAATAGACCACATACTGGGTCACAAATCAGGACTCAAGCGGTACCAAAAGACAGATTATTCCCTGCATATTCTCAGATCACAATGCTTTGAAACTGGAACTCAATCACAAGGAAAAGTTTGGAAGGAACTCAAACATCTGAAACTAAAGACTACCTTGCTTAAGAATGCTTGGATCAGGACGCCTGGGTGGCTCAGTTGGTTGAGCAGCTGCCTTCAGCTCAGGTCATGATCCCAGAATCCTGGGATCAAGTCCCACATCGGGCTCCTTGCTTGGCAGGGAGCCTGCTTCTCCCTCTGCCTGCCACTCTGTCTGCCTGTGCTCGCTCTCTCTCCCTCTCTCTCTGACAAATAAATAAATTAAAAAACAAAACAAAAAACACTGCTTTCTGTCTCCAGAATAAATTTCAAAACTTATAAAAAAAAAAAAAAAAAAAAAAAAAAAAAAAAAAAAAAAAAAAAAAAAAAAAAAAAAAAAAAAAAAAAAAAAAAAAAAAAAAAAAAAAAAAAAAAAAAAAGAATGCTTGGATCAACCAGAAGATCAAAGAACAACTTACAATTCATGGAAACCAATGAGAATGAAGACACTTCTGTCCAAAACCTATGGGATACAGCAAAGGCTGTCCTATGGGGGAAATACATAGCCATCCAAGGCTCCCTCAAAAAAACTGAAAAATCCAGAATACAACAGCTGTCTCTGCACCTTAAAGAACTAGAGAATAAACAACAAATTAAACCAACTCCACACACAAGAAGGGAAATAATCAAGATTAGAGCAAGGTCAATGACGTAGAAACAAGAGATAAAGTAGAACGTATCAATTAAACTAGAAGCTGGTTTTTTGAAAGAATCAATAAGATCAATAAACCATTGGCCACACTAAACCAAAAGAAAAGAGAGAAAGCTCAAATTAATAAAATTATGAATGAAAGGGAGAGATCACAACTAACACCAAGGAAGTAGAAACAATCATTAGAAGTTATTATCAACAGTTATATGCGAATAAGATAAGCCACATAGATGAAATGGATGCATTCCTGGAAAACTATAAACTCCCAAAATCGAACCAGGAAGAAATTGACAACCTGTATAGACCGATATCTAGTAACGAGATTGAAGCAGTGATCAAAAACCTCCGAAAAAGCAAGAGCCCAGGAACTGACGGATTCCCTGGGGATTTCTACCAAACTTTCAGAGAAGAAATAACCCCTATTCTCCTGAAGCTGTTTCAAAAAATTGAAGCAGAAGGAAAATTTCGAGACTCTTTTTATGAAGCCAGAATTACCCTGATCCCCAAACCAGGCAAAGACCACACCAAAAAGGAGAATTTCAGACCAATATCACTGATGAATATGGATGCTAGGATTCTCAACAAGATCCTAGCAAACAGGATCCAACAGCACATTAAAAAGATTATCCACCGGGGTGCCTGGGTGGCTCAGTGGATTAAGCCACTGCCTTCGGCTCAGGTCATGATCTCAGGGGCCTGGGATCGAGTCCTGCATCGGGCTCTCTGCTCAGCAGGGAGCCTGCTTCCCTCTCTCTCTCTGCCTGCCTCTCTGCCTGCTTGTGATCTCTCTCTCTCTCTCTCTCTGTCAAATAAATAAATAAATAAAATCTTTAAAAAAAAAAAAAAAAAAGATTATCCACCATGACCAGGTGGGATTCATCCCTGGGTTACATGGATGGTTCAACATTCGCTAATCAATCAATGTGATAGAACCAATCAATAAGAGAAGAGAGAAGAATCACATGGTCCTCTCAATTGATGCAGAAAAAGCATGTGACAAAATCCAGCACCCATTCCTGACTAAAACGCTTCAAAGTATAGGAATAGAAGGAACATTCCTCAACTTCATAAAATCTATCTATGAAAGACCCACAGCAAATATCATCCTCAATGGGAAAAAGCTCACAGCCTTCCCGTTGAAATCAGGAACACGACAAGGATGCCCACACTCACCACTCTTATTCAACATAGTATTAGAAGTCCTAGCAACAGCAATCAGACAACAAAGAGAAATAAAAGGTATCCAAATTGGCAATGAAGAAGTCAAACTCTCTCTCTTCGCAGATGACATGGTACTTTATATGGAAAACCCAAAAGACTCCACCCCCAAACAACTCGAACTCATACAGCAATTCAGTAATGTGGCAGGATACAAAGTCAATGTACAGAAATCAGTGGCTTTCTTATACACTAACAATGAAAATACAGAAAGGGAAATTAGAGAATCGATTCCATTTACTATAGCATCAAGAACCATAACGGAATAAACCTTATCAAGGAGCTAAAGGATCTGTACTCGAGGAACTACAGAACACTCATGAAAGAAATTGAAGAAGACACAAAAAGATGGAAGACCATTCCATGCTCTTGGATCAGAAGAATAAACATTGTTAAAATGTCTATACTACCTAGAGCAATCTATACTTTTAATGCCATTCCGATCAAAATTCCACTGGTATTTTTCAAAGAGGTGAAGCAAACAAATCCTAATTTTTGTATGGAATCAGAAGAGACCCCGAATTGCTAAGGAAATGTTGAAAAAGAAAAACAAATCTGGGGGCATCACGTTACCTAATTTCAAGCTTTACTACAAAGCTGTGATCACCAAGACAGCATGGTACTGGCATAAAAACAGACACATAGACCAGTGGAACAGAGTAGAGAGCCCAGATGTGGACCCTCAACTCTATGGTCAAATAATCTTCAACAAAGCAGGAAAAAATATACAAGGAAAAAAGACAGTCTCTTCCATAAATGGTGCTGTGAAAATTGGACAGCTCTATGTAGAAGAATGAAACTCGACCATTCTCTCACACTGTACGCAAAGATAAACTCGAAATGGATAAAAGACCTCAACGTGAGACAGGAATCCATCAGAATCCTAGAGGAGAACATAGGCAGTAACCTCTTCGATATCAGCCATAGCAACTTCTTTCAAGATATGTCTCCAAAGGCAAAGGAAACAAAAGTGAAAATGAAGTTTTGGGACTTCATCAAGATCAAAAGCTTCTGCGCAGGAAAGGAAACAGTCAACAAAACAAAGAGGCAACCCACAGAATAGGAGATGATATTCAGAAATGACAGTACAGACAAAAGGTTGATATCCAGAATCTATAAAGAACTTCTCAAACTCAACACATGCAAAACAGATAATCATGTCAAAAAATGGGCAGAAGATATGAACAGACACTTCTCCAATGAAGACATACAAATGGCTATCAGACACATGAAAAAATGTTCATTATCACTAGCCATCAGGAAGATTCAAATTAAAACCACATTGAGATACCACCTCACACCAGTTAGAATGGCCAAAATTAGCAAGACAGGAAACAACGTGTGTTGGAGAGGATGTGGAGAAAGGGGAACCCTCTTGCACTTTTGGTGGGAATGCAAGTTGGTGCAGCCACTTTGGAAAACAGTGTGGAGATTGCTTAAGAAATTAAAAATAGAGCTTCCCTATGACCCTGCATTTGCACCTCTGGGTATTTACCCCAAAGATACAGATGTAGTGAAAAGAAGGGCCATCTGTACCCCAATGTTTATAGCAGCAATGGCCATGGTCGCCAAACTGCGGAATGAACCAAGATGCCCTTCAAAGGACAAATGGATAAGGAAGATGTGGTCCATATACACTATGGAGTATTATGCCTCCATCAGAAAGGATGAATACCCGACTTTTGTAGCAACATGGACTGGACTGGAAGAGATTAAGCTGAGTGAAATAAGTCAAGCAGAGAGAGTCAATTATCATATGGTTTCACTTATTTGTGGAGCATAACAAATAATACAGAGGACATGGGGAAATGGAGAGGAGAAGGGAGTTGAGGGAAACTGGAAGGGGGGGATGAACCATGAGAGACTATGGACTCTGAAAAACAATCTGAGGGCTTTGAAGGGGAGGAAAGTGAGAAGTCGCGGGAGCCGGGTGGTGGGTATTACAGAGGGCAACTATTGTATGGAGCACTGGATGTGGTGCATAAACAATGAGTTGTGTTACACTGAAAAGAAATAAATTTAAAAAAAAATTTTTTAAAAGACTGATGAATCACTGACCAATACCCCTGAAACCAATAATATATTCTACGTAAATTAATTAAATTAGAAAAAGGAAAAAAATTTTTAAAAAAAAGCACATCCAAAAGAGAAAATGAAAAAAAAAAAAAAAGGACGTGTAAAAATTCCTACTGCTCTTTGACATAACATGTTTACAATAACAAGGCAATATTAAAAACAAAATTTGAACTACTGGCAATAAAAAACAAGCAAACAAACAAACACACATAGAGACCATTTGAAGATAATAAAAATCAAGAGCTTAGAAATATATCACCGGTAAAAGTAGAATCAGACCTATAAATACAGACAAAAAACTGATAGTTGCCAGAGGGAAGGCGATGGGAAGGATGGGCAAAATGGGTGAGGGAGAATGGGAGAAACAGGCTTCCAGTTTTGGATTTGATAAGTCTTGGGAATAAAAGGTACGTCATAGGGAATATAGTTAATGATATTCTAATAGCATTGTATGGGGAGAGATGGTAGCTCTACTTGTGATGAGCACAGCATAATGCATAGAGAAGCTGAACCACTACATTGTATAGCTGAAACTAATGTAACAGTGTGTGTCAACTATACTCAAATTTAAAAAATTAATAATGTATTAACTTAAAGAAGCAAATAAATATGCATATATAATCAGTTGATATTTGACAGGAAAGCCAAAACTCCTCAATGGGAAAAGGGAAGTCCATCTAATAAGTGGAACTGGGAAAACTGGATATTCACATACAAAGAATGAAACTGGATCCCTATTTTATACCACTCACAAAAATTAACCCAATGTAGATTAAATATTTAAACATAAGACCTAAAGCCACAAGTCTCCAAGAAGAAAACATAAGGAAAAATTTGTTGATATTGGCTTGGCAATGATTTTTTTTATGTGACACCAAAAGCAAAAACAAAACAGTGGACTATATCCAAATAAAAAGCTTCTGAACAAAAGAAGCAATCAACAAAAAGAAAAGGCAATGTACTGAATGAAAGTACTTGAAAATCATATATCCAAAATGTATTAAAAAACTCATTCAAGTCAATGGCCAAAAAAAACCCAAAAAACAAAACAAACACCCCCCAACCAAATAATCCAATTAAAAATGGGAAAGAACCTGAATTTTTTTTTGCAAAGTATACAAATGGCCAATGGATATGAATAAGTGCTAAATATCACTAATCTTCAAAGGATTGTAAATCAAAACAATCATGAGATATACATATCACACCCATTAGAAGGACTATTATCAAAAAGCCAAGAGATAAATGCTGGCAAGTATGTAGAAAAAAGGAAAACCTTGTTCTCTGTTGGTAGGAATATCAACTGGTACAGCACTATGGAAAACAGTATATATCCAAATAAAACAAAACCATTTTCTTGAAAAAAAAATGTGGAGCTCAGAACTAGCCCTGACTTCACTGCAGGGAGAGGACTCTAGTTGTTGATTAGTTCTTAGTCATCTCAGTATTTGCTAGACTTCAGAAATCAGAATCCCTCCCTTGAGACAGAAAATTGCATCAATACCACTCATTTCCTTTGCTCCAATAGCAGAAATACAGAGGTTTGGGGGCATTACTCACCCTGCTTCCTTCCCACCAGGACTGAATGACTGAAGAAAATGCTCAGCCTAACTCCACAGTCCATAATACAGAGAAAGTTCTTCCCTCTCACTGTACCAGTTTTAGCTCCTAAGATAGTTTCCTTCATAGCAAAAGTCCACATTTATGTACAAGAAAAGGAAATTTCTGGTATCCAAGTCACTGAGATTAGATAGTTAAATTTAGCAGACTTCAATATGCACTAGCCTTAGAGAAGACAGTTTCACTTCTAAGTCTCAGTTTCATCTATAAAATGGAAATTAGTAATACTTGGTCTCATTACCTCCAAAGATTGTTTTGAGAGAATGCCATCAGATAACACAACAGTACTTAAAAATCAAGGCTGAAATAATTATAACATTATCTTCAAATCCTTCTCATTTCATATGATAAATATTAATTTTTCCATTACTAAAAATTTCTACTCAATTGGTAAATTGTGTTTAAACTGACTGGGGGTGGAAAGGTTATCACTTTACATATTACTTAGTAATTTTAAGTGATAAAACCCACAAAGAGGCATATAAAATTTATGGCACATGTTCCAGTGTTGGTGTTAAGCCTGTACTTATCTCATCATACTCATCCCTGTCTTTCAGTGTTGTGTTTCATTTTTCTCCTTTATTCCCTTATTTTCGCTATTTCAAGTAACACCCAAGGTTCTGCTTAGTTACAACAAGATATTCAATAAAAAGGTATCTGCTTGGGGTGCCTGGGTGGCTCATTGGGTTAAGGCCTCTGCCTTCGGCTCAGGTCATGATCTCAGGGTCCTGGGATCGAGCCCCGCATCAGGCTCTCTGCTCAAGCGGGGAGCCTGCTTCTTCCTCTCTCTCTCTCTCTCTGCCTGCCTCTCTGCCTACTTGTGATCTCTGTCAAATAAATAAATAAAAATATTTTTTAAAAAAAGGTATCTGCTCACTGAAAGAATATAATTTACTTAAAGTTAAATGTGGTAATTATTGTCTTTCCTGTCTATAAACCAAATTCACAGAACAAGTTCATATATACAGATTAATTTTTTTAGTGAACAAGTAAAGATAAAAGCTCTACAAGCTTTACATTACATTATATCTAACCCAACAATGCAATAACTTTCATGTGAGAGTAAAGACAAGGTCCCAAGGTAAAATAAATAGTGTGCATTGGTCCAGCTTATAAATGTTCAATGTTCAGAACTAAGAATATTTCATGGTAAGTAAGGTTAAAATTCGAAGTGACCTCAGGAGAAGAGGTATGTGCAGTCATACTTTAATAGAGATGGGAAAGTGCTTGGGCATTGGCTGGAATTGCCAGGCATGGACACAGTCAGCATAAAGACACTGACCAAAGCAGCTCTCAAAGCAACCAGTCTGGAGTCCTCGAGACCGGCTGATACATGGAGGAGACACAGAGAAGCAGGATGAACAAGCCACAAGCCACCAATGTCCTGTTTAGAAGAAGATGTGAACCTGAAGGACATCACTATGAACCTCAGCCAGGAGAAAGGGACAGCTCTGGATGGAGACATAAGCTGAAGAACCACAAGTCCTCGGTCTCTCTGGACCAGCTCCCCAAAGTCTGAGTACCTTCCCCATAAGCTGGACATCAGCTTCAAAATCAGACATAATCTCCCAGGTGGAGCAAGAGGAAAATCTATGAAGAGAAACAAAAGTTTCCCAGGGCAACTGCCCAGATATGGCAACCAGACTTGAAAAGAGAGAGAGACATCTTCAAAGCAGAGAAATTTATGACCGTCTCTTTTTCTTATTCTCATTTTTTAATAAATATAGAAAAGAATAAAGACCAAACCCAGAGTGATAGCAGTTAAAAATTGATTCCATTTACAAATAGTAAGAATCCTTTGAGGATTATTTCTATGTAAACTTTGAGTCTTTATCTCTTTGCTCATATTTATTAGTATTCTCCATTATAAAATCTTTTAAACCAAAGTACTGGTGTCATCCCACATTTGCTTACACCATGAAATCACTTTTTTTTTTCTTTTGAAAGATCAAGAGCACAAGAGCAACAGTGGGGAGGGGCAGAGGGAGAAGGAGAATCTTATGCAGGCTCCACACCTAGTATGGAGACCAATTTCACGACCCGGAGATTATGACCAGAGCCAAAATTAAGAGTCAGACGCTTAAATGACTGAGCCACCCAGGTGCCCCAATACCACATTTTTAAAATACTATTCTTATCCAAGAAAAGAATCTAATTCACATATAAACTCTTCTAGGAAACACTTACTGAGATTCCAGAAAAATGTGACATTTCCATTCTCTGGTTTCTGTCTATTGGACTTGTTGTCTATACCATGCATGCCAAATAATTTTATAACATTCTCTAGAGATTGGCCACCTACCTTCATGTAATCATAAAGAAACAGAAATTATTCTGAAGCTAAATCATATGCGATGTAAAAAATATACTATTACTCAACTGTGTGCTGTTAATGAATAAAAGTAATTTTATGCATATTTGAGGGGAAAATTCCAAATATTTATAAATTTTGACAACCCATGACATATTATATGCAATAATGAATCTCTCTTATTGAGTGAAAATAGTCAAATTGATAAAAGATGATCCTGGGGCATCTGGGTGGCTCAGTGGGTTAAAGCCTCTGCCTTCGGCTCAGGTCATGATCCCAGGGTCCTGGGATCGAGCCCCGCATCGGGCTCTCTGCTCGGCCGGGAGCCTGCTTCCCCTTCTCTCTCTGCCTGCCTCTCTGCCTACTTGTGATCTCTGTCTGTCAAATAAATTAAAAAAAAAAAAAAAAGATGATCCTTTGTCATCTTCAAATAAAGTAACCCAAGAATTGTAAGGATCAGTTAGAGAGTCACCAGAAAACCAAAAGAAGGATGTTTGAAGAAGTAGCAGTTACCCAAATGAAAGTTGTAACTCATGATGGGGTCTAGAGAAAGGAGGAATTTAAGAAAGAGAATGGTGGTGTGCCTAGGTGGCTGCTAGGTTAAGCATCAGACTCTTGATTTCAGCTCAAGTCATGATCTTAGGGTCCTGAGTTCAAGCCCTGTGTTGGGCTCTATGCTGGGCATGCAGCCTACTTAAGATTCTCTCTCCCTCTGCCCCTATCCCCAGTGCTCTCATGCTCTCTCACTCTCTCACACACACACACAAAAGTTTGATTTCCAGTCTTCCCTCCAGGTACAGTTAAGGAACTATTTTCATGAAAATGCCTTGAATATTAATACTTGATTACAATTCCATTTTTAGTAGTCACTAGAGGAGCAATGATAGTGAACATACATGTGAACATAAATGTGGAACATTGACCTTATTCATCTTACAAAAACTTAAATAGAAGGAAAAGGATACATATATGCTGACAGTGTTCAACCTTTTCACCATGGTGGTCCCTTAAATATATATACTTAAAGATATATATTCTTTTTTTTAATTATTTATTTATTTATTTGACAGAGATCACAAGTTGGCAGGGGTGGGGGGAAGCAGGCTCCCCGCTGAGCAGAGAGTCTGATGTGGGGCTCTATCCCAGGACCCCAAGATCATGACCCAAGCCAAAGGCAGAGGCTCAACCCACAGCCATCCAGGCACCCCAAAGATACATTCTTAAGTAGAAATGCTCTTTAAATACAAGGAATATGGCTAAGTTTTTATACGCTATTTTTATCTGACATTAAAACCATTTAATGTATTTTCTTTCTGCACTTACAAACTCACAATTATAAGAACTTCAGTTGATATGTGTGAAGTAAAAGTGCTGGTTTACAATGGATATAAAAAGTAGCCATTTGTTCTAAACAAGTCATCAAATAAATCTTAATACATTTTTGAAGAAAACATCTTAGCAATAATCATTACTCGGGATATTTATGAGAAAAGTAGTATATCTTGCCATGAAACTCTCTTTCTTAGTGCCCTTTTAAAATGTGTTCCAAAATAATATCAAATGTAAATGCGCCTATTCCTCTAAAACTCACAATACTGAGGAGAGATACTCATTTAGTAAATACTCTTGGTATTTAGTACTTGGTATTAGATACTCATTTAGTAAATACTTCACGTGAAAATGACAAAGGATCATCTTTGGTCAACTTGACTATTTTCAATCCATAGGAGAGATTCATTATTGCATATAATATGTCATGGGTTATCAAATGCCAATATTCTCCAATTAATCTTTGAGAAATCTGAAATTCCTTATCTCAACAGATTAAAGAGAACCAAACACATTTTTTTTCCACCTGAGCATGAGATAGTCAATTTTCTTTCTGGGTTCCAGAAGCAATTTAACAGTATTGTATTATTTTTCCCCAAGAAAATAAAATAAATAAATGTTTATACTTTATTATGAAGTATCATGAGCAGATAGAATATACTTAAAGCAAAAGATTTTAAAAATCCCTCTAAAGCACAGAAGCTGGCTTTATAAACTACACTTTCTATAAATAGCTATTTTTCAAAAAGAAATAGACTTCTAACCAATCTTACTATCAATTCCAGTGTTATTGCCTTGGTATCAGGGATATTCCAAAGAAATATTCATCAATAAAAGAACAAAACAGATAAAATAGAATAGATAATCTAAAACAAAGTTAACAAAAGGAAGAAAATTGAAGTCATAAATCAGAGCAAGAAGAATGAAATAACTGGGAATTGACAATTGAGATACAAAACACTGAAAGGGGGGCATTCAAATATTCTCTGACATGGTAAAGGGCAACATTCAGAACAGAAACAGGCAGTATTTTAATCATCATTTGACAATGAGTTTATAAACGAGAGCAGCAAAATCAAAAGGAGTGCAGAAAGGGGCTAATAGATTTTATGGTGGCTTTCAAGATAAACCCAAAATTCTACTACTTTCTCCTAATTTTGAGAGTATTAAATACACACTTCCCCCAGTACTGCATTTTTAAATACACATTTTTCCAATATCAAAAACTTAGAATAAACTCTACACATAGTAACTGCTCAATAAATATTTGATTAAAGAATGAATTTAGTGGGACGCCTGGGTGGCTCAGTTGGTTAAGCGGCTGTCTTCAGCTCAGGTCATGATCCCAGCGTCCTGGGATCGAGTCCCACATGGGGCTCCTTGCTCAGCAGGGAACCTGCTTCTCCCTCTGCCTCTGCCTGCCACTCTGTCTGCCTGTGCTCGCTCGCTCTCCCTCTCTCTCTGACAAACAAATAAAATTAAAATAAAATAAAATAAAAGAATGAATTTAGAGGATCACTATACCTTATACATATGTTCATTCAAACAACTGCCTGAGATATTTTCCTCTTTTCTGCTAACCCTGCAAGAATCTGAATGATTGTGATCTTGACATATATCAATAGCTCCAAAAAGGTTTTTTCTATAGAGACTCAAAGAAGCACCATTTCACAATATCTTTGATAAACTATATAATGTCTATGTTATCATCATATCATAGTATTTTTACAAAGCGTATGGGTTTTTTTCTGTATTTTTTAGAATACAAGTTAGTAATAGGAGGCTAAAAATCTTGAACTGTAATTTTTCTTTATATTAGAAGATACTGCTGCTCAGTAAACAACAAGTAAACAAACCAAATAACAAAGGTATCTAGGGAATCAGTAATATTAGTTTCTGTCCAAATTTTGCTGTTAATTTTTTGTGTAACAATAGGTGACTCACTTAACCCCTCCCTGTCCTTCATTTCCTCATCAGCAAAATGAAGATTAAAAGTACTCCTCTAATTTGAGGTTATTTTGATAAAGATGATGGCCAATACTTTTTAAAGATGAAGGCTGAAGGAATACGTGATTTTTCAATTTACAATTCCTTCTTTTTTTTTTTTTCTAAAGATTTTATTTATTTATTTGACAGATGGAGATCACAGAGAAGCAGGCAGAGAAAGAGGAGGAACCAGGCTCCCTGCTGAGCAGAGAGCCTGATGTGGGCTTGATCCCAGGACCCTGAGATCATGACCTGAGCCGAAGGCAGAGGCTCTAACCCACTGAGCCACCCAGGCGCCCCTACAATTCCTTCTTAATTTAAATTTGGTATAGTCTGTCACATGAAAAGATAAGTGTGAATCCCAAATGATCTGTACTGGGGGAAAAATGGATGTTCATGAAAAGCCGCTGTTTTTTACACGATCATACCATATGGGCGTCCATCAATTACATACATATAAAAGTCCTGGAAATATTTTAGCAATAAGCAAATAATTCTGGTTTGTACCTTGACATTGTCTACAGAAGGGAAGTTCTACAGAATTTAAGCTTTATATCCATGTCAAAATCAGATGTTTCCAGGCCTGTTTCTTGATTATGGACTTGTCTTACCATAAGATTGAAGGGAAGAAAGGAAACAAAACTCCTATCTCCTAACTAACAACTGGATCCCTTAGGTCTTCTGGCTAATCCTCAAGCTATTTACCTTCAACCCATTGGACAACAAGGACTCCACTAACCATCTCAAAAACAGAATCTGATAGCCCTGTCTAATGGTCAAGTTAGAACAAAGATACAGAGGCTTGCTGCTTGGACAATGAAAAAGGGTTAAAGAGAAGGATAAATCTATTTATATTCCATTGTGTCAACCAGATTATCTTTTAGCACAGACCAAAGTGACTTGTAAAGAGAGTCCTAGGGAAAAGGGGTAAGAGGAAGGGATATATCAATGAGCTATGTCTTCAGGTATTTTCAAAATGAGAGGAGAAAAGCAAATGGAAACACAGGTTAAGAAAAGAAATGGAGCATGGTGCCCACTAAAATTGAGCAAAAAGAAAAGGAAAGGAAAGGAAAAGAAAGGAAAGGATCGGATCTAACTCAATGTCATCAACCACAAACCCTCACAACTGTCCTAATCTGGGAACAAACGCGATGATAAAAGAGACACAACAGAAGAAAATTCTCCACTGGAAGTAAACACAGTGACCAGAAAATGAGTGGATTATGTCTTCAGTGTCAGCAAAAATATGAGATGTAAAAACACTGATAGTTATAGTTGATTGCAAGCACACAAAATACATTTAAGTTGCTCCCTTGAACAAGTAAGGAAAAATTCAAGTCTGTTATTTCCAGCTACTTTTGCTTGTGACAACTAACCCAGGATGATACAATTTTCCTATTACTATGACCAGGACAGCCAGGGACAAGGGGAAAAAAAAGCACTGAATTTTGTAGAAAATTTATGACGAGGAAGGGGACAAAATACTGAGGACAAACTTTTCTCTTGTTTTAATATTTTGCTCAGAGTCATTTATTTACTCACCAGGTGATTTATGAAAATCACACTATGGTACTGAGGCTCCATGACTTAAAACTGTAGGTTTTATAATAAATTTGGAAACTTCTTGTTTGTGGGTTTTTTTTTTCTGTAAAGCATTTGCCTTGTCTAAATTTGAAAGTAAAATGAACTTACTTAGTTGTGAGTTGTTCTCACAAGTCTATTTAGTTATACCTTCTAGTTCCCCAAACTAATTATCATGAATCATAAAAGTCAATTTTGATCACGCCTGATGATTTGACATGCTTTATGATTAATTTTTCTACTGAGGCAATTGCCTTAATTGCCTTATCTTTTGAGAAGAAACAATTTAGCATTAAGCAACAGTGCTTTTACTCATGTGACTGTTTTTAATATCTGTGCCTGGATGACTCTTGCACTTCTTATCATTTCCACTACAGTAGTCAAATATCTGCAGAAATCTGGATTCTTTTATGAATTTAACATTGTAAATCAGTTCGACAAATGCATCTTTATTGGATTTTATGACCGTATCCATAACTCTTCCAGAGATACTCTTCAGGAGATAGGAGAAATAAGCAGAGCGTAAATATACCACTAAAATTCAAAATGCTGAATACAGAGCGAATATAAAACATCTAAGGGATTGTACAAGTTGTGGAGAAGAGTTAATAGAAATGAAAAATATAAGCAAAGTCCTTGGAGTCAGTTAATACTAAAACAATTCACCAAGAGAACAACAGAGTATGGATATATACGTTTATGAAGAAAACATCTTTGAAGATGCCAATTTAAATTAAATGAAACCAGCAAAAACCTTCCTATATCCTCAAAGTCAAGACTGATGGAGAAGGATAGTCAAAGGACTGATAGAATCATACGTAGTCAGCAGAGCTAAGAGTATAAGCTACCTCAAAAATAAATGGAGAAACAAAGAAACTAAAGTCAGAACTCTCTGCAGATATAGAGAAGCCTCCAAACTTAAGGAAAATGTCACTCTTACCCTGATAATCAAAAATGGCTGTACTGTTTTCCGAGTGGAAAGAAAACCTGTGGTTTTAGTCATAGACTTTTCACTGAAGTAAAGGCAATCAAAAGAAAAAAAAGAAACTATCCTTTCATAATGATGAAATAAGTTGGTTGAATTTCTAAGGACCCTCATGAAGGTTTCCACATGAGCAGAATCCCCTTCCTTCCTTTTTTTTTTTTTAATTTTATTTATTTGAGAGAGAGAGCATGCACCCACAAGCAGGGGCAGAGGGAGAAGCAGACTCCCTGCTGAGCAGGGAGCACAATGTGGGACTCCATCCCAGGACCCCAAGATCAATACCTCAGGACCCCATGATCATGACCTCAGCCAAAGGCAGATGTTCAACCAACTAATCCACCCAGGTGCCCCTCCACTCCCTTTCTGAAATTTGTCCTACAGACTTTCACTTTGACCTATGTTTTGGTAACTGTGAGACTGCTATCAACTTAGACTATACTAAGTCAAGCAGCACAAAAAATTTCTAACTAGAATTTTTAAAATTTCTATTCCTTATTGAATTTACTTCTCTCTTTGTAAAAGTTTTGTACTATTTATACTTCCATTTTCACCCTTTCTAATGCATACAACCAACAAATCTGTAGAATTAAATGTATATTTGTTAGAAAATAAACTCATTGTTTCTTCTTTAAGTCACATTTAATCAATAAATAATTCAACAATATTCTAAAAGCATAGCTGTCTTTCCATTATATCAGCAATATTAATAACTGACAAATTATTTTCTTTTGAGTTTAAGTTTTCTTTTATGCCCACCTACCAACTGCCATGTGAAAATATATATAACATAGCAAGGGGGAAATTAGCTTATTACTTGCAAACCAATGAGTGTTGAATTGTGTGTAACTTGTGGGAAAGAAGAGAGAAATCTGTTGTGTGTCTCCCCCGTCTTTGAATGCTTTCACTCCATAAAAACAAATGCACCCTCCAGAAGTAGGACTTCCTTTTACAGCTCTAATCAATTCTGCCTTTATGTTTTCTTGCTCCTAGCAACAGCTACTGCTTTCCGACCGTATCAGTACTGCTGGATAACTTAGCACTATCATTTCTCCAACAGTGTTTTCCTTTACAACCAGAAGAAAAACAACCCTTTTTAGTGGAAGATTCTGCTTTTCAGTGAGCTTTGAAATCATCCTTGCTAGGATTTGCACAGTTACTCACACAGAAATCCCTTTTTAAATCCCAAGCATATGTCACTTTTAATCATCCCAAGATCTCTGTAACACTAGCCCCTTACGCATCTGGTTCCACACTGTTGAATCTAACAGGAGACTTGTTTCTCACGTTAACACACCTTTCTCTAATTGTAAATAACCTTGTTCAGTGCACAAGTACCCTGTTCTGAGCTCCTTCCTCTAGTATGATTTTATTCCACTTACTAGGAAATTGATTCTGATTTGGAAAAAAAAGAATACTCCTATGAAAATCAGTAGGCAACCTCTTAGACTTAGTTTCTAAATATTCAGAAAGCCAGCCAGTTTATTAAGAGCTAATTTTCCAAAAATAAATTCACCCAATATGTACTAAATGCCCAACTTCTGGAACTTTCTCTAGATAGCTTCCCACCAGTGAGGGTTCCCCTTTACTTAGCCCCAGCTCTCACCAAGTTAGATGTGGGGATATGGTAGAGAAGCAAATTCAGTAAACCTGAAAAGGCTCTTAGCAAAATAATATGAGAGTCAGATAACTAAACTTTATAGAGATCTTCGAAGGTTTCAAAAATCAAATAATATGAATTGCTCTAAGTTTCATAAATGTTTAAAGAAACATGCAAATTTATCTAATAAGTCATTCAGAAACTATTCTAATTGATAAAGTTGATTTTGGTGAATTGAATTTAGGCAAACAGATTTATATTTGAAGTTTCAAGGTTTTGGGCAGGATGGGGGAGAGCTTAAGGATTTTAAGGTTATTACTATGCTATCAACAAAGTCATAGGAACATGTGACAAGCCAAAGTGCAGACAGAGTCATGGGGTTTTTCATTCAGAATACATTCATATACTACTCTTGGTATCAAAAGCAGAGCCTCTCATTCCCTCTTGGAGGAGAAGGGAGGGGGAAACAAGCTGAGAATAGGGTACATACTTGCCTTTCCTCTGTACCTTGGGGAACACACAAGCCCTTTTCCTTGCTGTAGGAAGGCTGAGTTAATTAGAATCTTAACCTAATATCCACTGCTCAACCAGCTTTCCTAGTGCATGAACCACACAACTGGCTCAGCTCTTGGGACAAATAGTGTAAGTTCGAGCAAAGTCAGTAGGAAGCCCTGCTCTTCTGGGAGACAGAAACCCTCACAGCCAATTGTACAACTTATTTCCCATAGCCTACTCTCTGGTTGATCCTAACTACTCCTTAGGCTCAACTTTTTCTTTTCCCTTCCTTTCTCTCTACTCTCCTTCTACTTTTCTAGTATCTAAATCTTACTTCATTACATCTCAGATTACCCAGTAATATGAACTACGTGCCTACTGCAACCAAACAGAGGCCGTCTGTGACCTTAGCACACCAGGGCTACTCCATAGTCAATTCTTAGTTTTATTCATCCATTCATTTTTGGCACTTTGAAGGACATGGTTACTGTCCATAAGTAGTTACTGAAAAAGGCAATTAATTTCCAAAGCCAATAAATAGGCCTCTGGTATAAGAGCCTGAGTGCTAGAAGGGCTTAATTTGGTTCCAGCATTTGGTTTGGGGAGGACAGACATAATCCTCCTATTCCTAGGACAAGTATGTCTTTTTGGTACTCAATTAAGATGTGATAATACTTCCTAGAGAGGTGAAAGCCAGGGTATCTTAAGCCCAAGCAAAAATAAATAAGCAAAAGGAGCCCTATAATATTAGATATCGAAGTAATGGTATTAGTACATGAGAATTACCACATAGAATTAGGCTAAAAAACAAATGCAAAAACTAACCAAAAAATTATATATATATAAATATTAATATATATTATATATTATATTATGTAATATATGTAATATATAAATAAAAATTATATATATATATATATAATTTTTTTGGTTTATACATGGCTTGCCATCTTCTTTAGTAAATAGTTTGGGTTGAATCTCCTGGTTTCTTTTTTTCCATTTTTTTTTAATTTCCTATTTTCTGGCCCAAACCACACCTCTCTCTCTCTCTCCCTACACTTCTTTCCTAAATAACAGGAAAAATAACAGGTATATGTGAATCGAAAGCCTGTGATCTAAACTTGGTTTTTACCATTTCTCAGGACTATAAATTTGAGATCTTTTACCATCTTCCATAACACCAAAAGTAAATACATTTAAGGTAAATTTTTTCAAGAATCATTTTTTGTTTCTATTTGCTTATATTACAGGCCGCTCCAGCTAATGCACACTGTCCCACCACTACTGTCTAATGTGAGCCTGCTGCCAGGAGACACATCCTAGTCTTGAAATTGAATTGCATTTGAGCACTGCATTTTCTTAGAGATCGTTATATAATCATGCAATCCTGGGGGCTCTGATGGTTATGGATTGTCCAATCGGACACTAAGAAAATGCGCTGCAATTCCTTTGTTACTATAGAGCAGTAAGAGGAGCTTAGCAAACTCAACGTGGCACACTGGCCAGAGAGGAAAAAGCAGCTATTTCACTTCCATATACATCCAACAGTCTCAGAGACAAGAGCATGTTAAAAACATGATTTTCTGATCACTTTCTGAGACAGACATAAAGTGGACTTCTACTTAGAGTTTTTTATTTCAAGTTTGTTTAAGTGTTTCATAGCTTGGAGATGGTCATATTTCTCTCATAAGACAATCTGAAAGTGTAAGGAGAGTCAGTAAGCATTAAGTTGTTACAACAATTCACACTTTAAAGTTTCTGTTTCAGATTATTTTTGAGTGGTTTGATCCTTTTCTGACCAACTGAGGCAGAAAATAAATTTGCATTTTGTCTTTTCTCTTAAAAGCTGTTCTTTAAATAGTATGAAAATACTGTGCAAATATATCTACTCTTACTTCAGGTATGTTGGACCTGGATTTCTCCTTAAATCATGGGGTTAAATTCAAGCATTGACTACACCTGATAAACTACACAAGTGTTACCAGATTAAAATACCAGTATTTTCCACAACTATCAATCAATTATTCTTATCAATGATATCACATCAGCAGAAAAACTTCTACCCAACTAGGCACAATAATCTTGCAAAATCCCTAAGAGAGCAGCAGAGAGACTAGGAAAAGTGTAAATGAATGGACATGTCAACAGACAAGTACAGAATATAAGTACCAGTGTAAGCATAAATGCAGGAAGAAGAGGAGTTAAGAAACAAAAAAGGATTAAGGAGAACAGAGAAATCTCTAGATGAGGGAAATGAGTGTATGATTCCAGGTGAAAGAAAATTTGTCTTTAAATATTAGAGATATGATAAAACCAGCCCCTTCGTCTATAAATTTATTACTCCTGTAGTCTCCCCTCCTTAGCCCCAAAACATGCTTTCCTCATCTTAAAAGCTAGAACAAACAAAACAAAACCACACCCCTCGATTGTGAGATCCCTTCTGGCTAATGGCCCCTCTAGCTCTTCCATTTGTTAAAGCTTTAGGAAAAATATTGGTATGTGTTCATATTTCCAATTCTTCCCCTCTTGTTCCTCCCTAAATGCTGCCATTTGCTTTCTGTCCATTTCATTCTACTCATCCTGCACTCACCAAGATGTGGAGTAACATCTTCACTACCTAACCCAGTCGGCTTTTTCAGTTACTACCTTACTCCCTTTCTGCAGAATGTCACACTGTTGGGTACTCACTCCTTTTTTAAAATTGGCTCATTCTTTGATTTCCTCTTAACTCCATTTTCTTCTGATTATTTGATGGCTTTTTTAAATTTATTTATTTATTTATTTTTTATTTTTTATTATTTTTTATTTTATTTATTATTATTTTTTTATTAATTTATTTTTATTTATTTGATTTATTTGATGATGACATTTTCCTTGCCTCAGCTCTTAAATATTGATTTTGGCAATTTTTTCTCATTAGCTTGGTGGGATCATCCAATCTTTAATCATCATTATATTTTTGATGAATTCCAGTCAATAACATCAGCCCAATAATTGAAGTTCCAGGTTAAACTGTGTGTCATACATGTCTAGGTATCATATATTTTCCTAGGTATCATATATTTAACACATTCCAAATTTATATTAGCTATAATCTATGCACTAAAACTATTTCTTATTTTTCATTCACTGTCTTATCTCTTATATCCACTTAGCCTTCCAAACAAGGAAAAAGTAATTCTTCCTAGATGTCTCTCCTTTACTCAACACAAATTGAGTAATTCAATGTATCACAAGTCCTATTTCTTCAGATTTACTCTGCTCTACTTCTCCTCCTTCCTACTGTTTCATTTAGGGTGATGTCATGACATCATGGCCTTCGTAGACCACCACAGTAGCTTCCTGCTTGACCTGTTGATAGATATTGGCCACAAGATTTATCAAGCATTCTTCATCTTAAGCAGATCTTTAAATGGTTCCCTTTATATCCAGAATTTGATCTTCTTAATTGGGTGATGAGGCTCTTCTCAACCCAGCCTCTGCCTATTTTTCAGACTTAATTTCTCCTACTCTCCTGTAGCATGCTAAACTCTGGCTGTACACAGAACTAGAAGAACGGATTACCAACACTGACAAGTTACTTGAAGCCAACAACCATTCCAAGTCTGCCTATTTACCTATTTACTAACTACTTTAACTCTCAGAATAGCTCACTGAGTAGGTGATACTGGTATTTTCCAGATATGAAAATAGGAGACTTGGAGAACTTGAAGCAGGTTGCTGAACTGAAACTACCCCAAGCAGTCAAGAGCCCAGATTCTGGAAGAAAACCAGGACA
Organism: Mellivora capensis; assembly: GCA_004024625.1. Taxonomy (NCBI): domain Eukaryota; kingdom Metazoa; phylum Chordata; class Mammalia; order Carnivora; family Mustelidae; genus Mellivora; species Mellivora capensis. Next base: position 46,798 of record PISX010010280.1, read on the forward strand.
GATGCTAATAGAATCCACAAGTCTCAATATCTGATTTTATAAGAGGCAATTTTAACTGTTTCACTTCCACAAGTCATTTAAAGAAGATACACTATTTATAAATTCTTTTTTTTAAGATATTATTTTTAAGTATCTCCACACCCAACATGGTGCTAGAACTCATAACCCCCACATCAAGCATTGCATGCTCCACCCACTGAGTCAACCAGGCACCCCCATCTTGTAAATTTTAACACAAAAGTTATGAAATCCATGTTTACTAATTCTTCTGTCCTCTGGTAACCTATTTAATATGTAGGAAGATTAAAACTCATTTGTCCATTGCATACTCTATTGACACACAAACAAAATGCACAGAACATATAGACAATGATTAACACTGCCTAGCTAGACACACAGAGTCCTCTAATTGTCTTTCTTCTCCCTCCTCCCTGGAACCAGAGTTCAAACCCAAGGAGCATTGCATAAAGACCTGGTTTAGCCCTTGCGTTTCCAAAAGTCGGTATTTCATACGAATTTTAATAATAAGATATTTAAGCAAGACGTTGTTTTCAACATCTGCTTTTAGTACTTAGAAAGCACTTTAGAATATCCAAAAAGACTGAGTATTTCTTTACAAGTAACTAACACGGCCATAGAGACACAGAGGAGTGAGAAATAAAATGCATGAATAGGACAACAGCAATGGTATGAAAATGTCTTGTAACTATGACCAGTATGGCAGAGCAAACTCCTCCTGCTCAGGGCCATGGGCTCCAGTTACTCTATCCCACTAACAAATACACTCTTGAGTCACCACTAGTGACAATCTGGAGCCAAGAAAGCAATTCTACATACAAAAGTCATCTTGCTGGGACATTTCTTTTCTATAACATTATTAGTTAAAACCACATTTACAAAACGTGTGATTTTCTAACTCTGTCAGGTGTAGGCAACTTCTCCCAATCTAGAAGCTAAAAGTAGCTTTTCCATAGTAGTACAAATCCCTGTAAATCTTGGTAAACACAGGGCCAAATGTGGTGTATTCTTCTTACCCTTTCTCTTCCAAAATCAATGTCCGGGAGAACCGAACCTGCTAGCCACGGCTCCGTCGCCATTGGGGCTCCAGTCACGCTCTGTCATCATGGGGACAAGACAGCGAATCATTCACACAAGTCACAGAGACTGTCCGAACCGTGTCCCCCACTGCGAGGCCAGGCAGCGTGTCCTCCACATGGTCACAGCCACTGCCCGGGCCGTATCCCCCACCGTGAGGAGAGGCGGCGTGTCGTCCATATGGCCTCAGAGACTGTCCGGGCTGTGCTCCCCACCGCGAGGACAGGCCGTGTGTCGTCCACACGGTTACAGCCACTGTCCGGGCCATATCACCCACCGTGAGGAGAGGCGGCGTGTTGTCCACACAGTCACAGAGACTGTCCGGGCTGCGTCCCCCACCGCGAGGACAGGCAATGGGTCGTCCACACGGTCAAAGAGACCGTCCGCGCTGTGTCCCCCACCACGAGGACAAAAGGTGTATCGTCCACACAGTCCCAGCCACTGTCCGGGCTGTATCCCCCACGGTGAGGAGAGGCAGCATGCGGTCCACACGGTCACAGAGACTGTCCCGGCCGTGTTCCTCACCGCGAGGACAGTGGGTCGTCCACACGGACACTAGGGTCACCCAGGCCCCTCCCCACAGCTGTGGACTGGTTGGGTCCTGGCGCCCTCGCCGCGTCTGAGACTTTGGAGAGCCCGCCAATCTTCTGGCGCCTCCAGCCGGCTGCCTGAAGGGAGGCCCGGAGCCGCCACGTGGGGACTCGCGTAAGCCGCCTTGCTGCCGCCCTCAGGTCGTCGGAAGGGGTCGTCCTGGCAGCGTGAGCGCTCACGTCTCCTCACACAAAACTAAGCCCCTACGCTGGAGACCCGGGGTGGAGGCGGAAATGCGGGGGCGGGATGGAGAGCCAGGGGTGCGGCGGAGAGTGCGGGGAATCCCGGAGAAGGCAGAACCTAGAGCCTGGGGGCGTGGCGGAGAGCCGGGGGGCGTGGCGGAGAGCCGGGAGGCAGGGCAGAGAGCCGGGGACTGAGCTTGAGGTGGAGGGTTGCTTGCTGGGCTCTCTTTCTCTAGGATCCACGTGCTTGTCTGTGCTGCGTCTCTCCTGGCACCTGATATTCTTGCATAAGAGTCCCCTCAGCGCTGTGCCTGGCAGTGCTGATGCTGATGTCCTTAAAGTAAACCTGAGAACCACACAAAGGAATTGGCTTTAAACTGCTCTACATAGAAGAGAAGAGAGGGATTAGGTGTCCTCAATTGACTAATTCATTAAGATTATTGAGTTCAAGCCAATCTGAATTTAAATTCCTATATCCCGTCCTCGGGTGACCTAGAAAAGTGCCCTAACTTTTCTTGCCTTGAGTTTCCTATCTCAAGTGATTGCAGTAGGAAATAATGAGAAAATGGTGTAAAAGTAAATAGCTCATTACTTGATGCATAGAAAACACTCAAAATTCGTAATTACTACTCATTCTTTTTTTTAGAAATCGGGAGGGCTAGGGGAGAGAGGAAAAGGAGCAAGAATGCTATGGTAGTCAAATTTTAAAATGTTGCCATTTTCATAATCAAATCCACTATAATTCAAGCTCCTTATGTGGGGATCCAAATACCCAATTCTTCAACCCATAAGTGGAAACCACTTATGTAACATTGTGATAGTCTCCTATTTAGTTTTGAGTTCCAGGAACTACACATATATTTTACTGTTATGCACTTACTTTAAATCTTCTATCTACAGGAGAGATAAAACTCATTGGCTTTGTGCATCCAAGTTATTAAACTCATTATGAAAGCCTTGATCTCCTTTAATACTATTAGTGAAGTTCAAATTTTTATCCTGCCAGATTCTTCCTGCTGAGAAGTTGAAGCTGACTGAAGTCAGTGGGAGTTGGGTATGAGCAAACAGATGGCAGCTTTTGCTCTCAGATAAAGTGACTTCTTTATCCACCCAAGTGGTTTCTTCTCTTCTTTCATTTTAAGACAGAGTCACCGTACACTGATGAGATATGCCTTCAACCAACATCTGTGATGAATTTTTGGAAAACTCATTTGGATTTCAAACACACGGTTTGCATTTTCAGTCATTAGGTAATCTGCCAAAAATAATAAAGAGTTTCCTTTCCACAGAAAGAATGAGCTGGTGAATTACTTCAGATCTCTACCATTTGTTGTGATATAGTTTGTCTCTTTCTGCTACTCCAATTTTATTTTCATGAAGTCTGCTTTTTGAAGTTTTTATCAAATAGTAAAAATTTCAAATAGAATGCCACTGAAGAGAACAACAAAATGGACTCATTACCAACTCCTGATACATAAATTCAGGCTTACATCTTTGTCTTACATATTCATCATCTTTCAGGATGTAGAGAGGGCACATGTACTCAAACTTCCCAAGATTATGTCAAAGACAGTATCACTTGGATGATTTTCTCCTCATTTGAACGGGAAGGTTCAGAAATGTTCTACATTGCTACAAAACAATTATAATTGAGCAAAACTGAACTATTCAAAATAGCCAAAAGAAGTAATGAGTAAATTAAACTGCATTGGTCTCTGTAGGTAAAGAGAATGCACTTTTTGCTTGTTTGGAAAGGGATGACGGAGCAGAAAGAAATGGGCAGGCACAGGCTTTTGCAAATGCTCAAAATGTGTCATTTAAATTGAGAGTAGATCCTGTGAATGTTTTCTTTAATAATAACTGGTCTCTTCTCTTCTTTTTCTAATCCTAAAGGAAGGAGGATTAAGATGCTTTTCCTGAACAGAACTAACTGTGGCTTGATCTATCATCTCATACATCCCAGCAATGGGAAATACATCTTACTTGATTGAAGAGAATAATAATCTGCCACTCTGTTAGAGAAAATAAATGTCTACTGAAATTGGATAATGACCTATCCTACCATCTCACTGCAGAGTCTTGCTGAAGTAGTAATTGGAATAACACCTTGTAACTAGAATGTGTATCTACTTTAAGAAGCATAATAGTAATTGTTTCTTTTACTTCTTTCAAAGTTCAACTTTAATTTCACCTCCTTCATAAAGCATTCTGTGATTTTTCCTAATATTGAATGTCAATTTTTCTTCTTGTAAATGCCACACTACCTCCATGATGCCAACGTTATCATTGTTGTTTATCCATTTATCATCTGATGAATGGTAGGGTTATGTTCACTATTTGGCTATTATGCATAATGCTACATGAACATCCATGTGAAAGATTTTACAGATACATTTTCATTTCCTTGGATATACACCTAGGAGTGGATGTGAAAGTGTGGTAAACAGAAATAAAGTTCTGCCAGATAGGTTTACATCCTAATTCCCTAATCTGTGAACATGTTAGGGTAAATGGAAAAGGAGAATGACAGTTACTGATGAAAGTAAGATTGCTAATAATTTCCCCTGAAGATAGGGAGATTATCCTAGATTACCCAAGCGAGCCCCAAACAATCACAAGTGCCCATAAAAGTGGAAGAAGGAGGCAGAAGAGGCTGAAGCATTTCCTTATGAAAAGGACTCAACCTATCACAGCTTGCTTTGAAATGGAGAATGTGGGGAGGATGGGCAGGGGCTAAGGAAAGCAGGCAACTTCTAGAAGATGGAAAAGCCAAGGAAAAGGATTCTCTCCCTGGAGCCCCCATAAAAAGTGCACAACTGACTCACTTAGATTTTGACCAAGTGAGAGTCATGTGAGACCTCAGAATACTAGGATAATAATGTTGCATTAATAAAACCACTAAGTTTGTGATGATTTATTGTAGCAGCAATAGGAACTAATACACAGGTCATATGGTAATTCTATGTTTAACTTTTAAGGAATTGCTAAGCTTTTTTCAGAGCAATGTACTATTTTGCATTTCCACAAACAAAGAATGAGAGTTCAAATTTCTCCACATCCTTACCCACACTCATTATTGTTGGTTCTTTTGAATATAGCTATCCTGGTGGGTATGAAATGGTATGTTGTCATTTTTTTCCCCCTTTTCCCAGCAGGGAAAGGGGAAGGAGCTTGTACTCTTTTTCTCTTATACACCAGAACCAAGTATTTTCTAGGAAATGAAAAATGTTCTTCTGAAGACAAATAACAATTTAAAAAAATAAAAGTAAGTTTTATAGAAATATAGAAAACTATTTAAACAATCTGCAAAATTTGTCAACAGTAGACTTTACTGAACACCATTTTCTGCAGGAAGTCTCTTTGTGGGAGAGCAATTATATTAATGGCCCTATTTCTTTAAATATCCCAGGGTTCATATCCTGTTATGTAACTTTTTGGTTTCTCTCAGTAAGACAGGGGTGCCTATTTTCCCAATTCTTTATCTTGGTTTCCATGTAACTTGCCAACACAACGTGGCAAAGGAGATATCAGTTCATTCCCAACTCTGGGACTCAGGACTCTGTGTGATTCTGTGTGCTCTCTTGTACCTTTGAGGACATACCTTCTGGAAGATGAGAAACATGTGGACTATAACCAACTGTATTTAGGCACGTTCTTTAAAACTTCCTGAAGTTTTTTTTAGCAAATTTCTCAGAATTAAATTGTAAATGAAGTCTTTTTGACTAACTGGGCTTGTTTATTTGGTATGTTAAGTTAATTGGAATACACTGTCAAACAAATAATGATTGGCCTTAGGTTGTGTTTAGATAAATGCTATAACTATCCCAGAGATATGATATGCAATTCCTGAAGTTTTAATATGTTCTGGTATAAGGTCATCTCTTAACATTCTAATTAAGAAGGTGCTACATGTCACAGAAATAACTGGATTTCTTTGCCTGCAGTAATATGAACTCTCATCAGATCTTTAGCCATGTCCACTTCTGAGTTTTTGTCATTTGTAATTGTTCTAATTCTTTTGCAAATGTGTTTCATCTTCAAGGAGATTCATAAAAAGGACTTTCAGGACAAAGACAGGTTTTAATATCATTAAAATCATAAAACTAAAATGGGAAAGAATGTCCAGAACTAACTAAACTGAGGAAGATTATAGTTTGTGACTCTTGTTTGAAACATTTCTGGTTCTCTAATGTTTGCTCTTCCAGAATAAGGGAATATTCTCTTAAGATATTCATGATATACAGAAATGTGATAAAGTATCCATTTGTGAACCAATTAAAGTATTTAACTTTTCTCTCTCCCTGAACCCTCAAATTCAAAAGGTCTCAGTGAATATCCTTTCTTCCACGCAATCCTAGTCATTTGCATAAGTTCAATAAGAGTCTGTTTTCCTTGTAACAAGACACCATTAGAAACATCGATTATTTACCAATGCCTTGACTGGAATGTCATATTTGAGAGTCATGCAGAGACTCCAGTATAACCAAACAGCTTTATGGAACTAAGGTTGACTTTATGAAACATAAAGCCATAAAGCCCTTTGGAACTATTGGCCTAATACCTTGCTTACAGAGTTCCCAGCAGCCTCACCAGGTGAGTAAAGAATGTTACTTCTTGGCAGGTGCAGGGACCTCAGGATGCTTTGGGGACCTCATAAAGAGGAATTCCCCCAAATCTACAGGTATTGCAGGCAAGTATTTGGCTTGGCTTTTGCCCTAGAGAGGCTAATAAAAGTTCAGATTCTTCATAAAAGGTTCCATCAAGGCAGATTTTAAAAGATCTATATGATCAATCACTATTTTTGTTAAGCTTATGAAAATAATTAGACCAAATTTGTTAAAATTGGACTTGTTTTATAGATGATTTAATCTTGATTTGGTTACCTCTGGAAATTAAGGTATTTTTAAAGAAAAATTATGTTTCAATAACACATCTTCATAAATATCAAATTTTATTACTATAAGCCAGATTAGATCCTGAATTTTTCTGGTGTCCTCAAATATCCAACTAAGTTTTCCAATCTTCTCCCATTCTCTAGACTTAAAGTAATTAAAAATTAAAACTGTCTTTTTCCTAAAAGCCCTAAAAACTGATGATCAACAACTTGAAGCAAAAAAACTTCAGAGAAATTACCACAATAACTCATGTATAGACAATGTTCCTGCTTGTTATTCTGTGGGGATTATAATGATCCAATGGGCATATGATTATTTAAACAACTGAAAAATGGGATTGATTCCCCAACAATTGTATAACTCAGCTATGACCTTGACCAATTCTATGTGGCTGGGATGACAAAACCGCTCCTTAAAAGCCAGAATGCACCCCCATTCCATGAGGTTAACATTATGGACTTGTGGAGATAGTGGATGACCCTACTTTCCTTATGATTAGATTGGATGATGTACTTGGGATGCTTTTATCTCCTGAGACAAGTCTTCTCCTATTTTCCAGCTTTAATGCAATCTCCTTTTTGCACCGAGACATCTGAAGAATTATTTCACAGCTGTGGGTTAGGGACCCCAACACTGCTAAAAATTTCATCCCTTGACTGGGCCATACTTAACTATTTGTCTTTATGCATTGTGATTCCTTCTTTTCTTTTTTTTTAACTGGACATATGAATACTATAATGCCATTCTGGATATCATATTCTCCCTCTTTTTTTAATTTAATTTTATTTTATTTTATTTTTTTCAGTGTTCCAAGATTCATTGTTTATGCACCATACCCACTGCTCCATCCAATACGTGCCCTCCTTAATACCCACCACCAGGCTCACACATCCCCCCACATTCCTCCCCTCCAAAACCCTCAGTTTATTTCTCAGAGTCCACAGTCTCTCATGGTTTGTCTCCCCCACCGCTTTCCCCCAATTCACTTTTCCTTTCCTTCTCCTAATATCCTCCATGTTATTCCTTATGCTCCACAAGTAAGTGAAACTGTATGATAATTGACTCTCTCTGCTTGACTTATTTCAATCAGCATTAAATCAGTTCCATCCATGTTGATACAGAAGTTGGGTATTCATCCTTTCTGATGGCTGTGTAATATTCCATTGTATATATGGATCATATTTTCTTTATCCATTCTTCTGTTGAAGGACATCTTGGCTCTTTCCATAGTTTGGCCCTTGTGGACATTGCTGCTATTAACACTGGGGAGCATATGGCCCTTCTTTTCACTACATCTGTATCTTTGGAGTAAATACGCAGTAGTGCAATTGCAGGGTCATAGGGTAGCTCTATTTTTAATTTCTTAAGGAATCTCCACACTGTTTTCCAAAGTGGCTGCACCACCTTGCATTCCCACCAACAGTGTAAGAGGGTTCCCATTTCTCCACATCCTCTCCAAAACTTGCTATTTATTATCTTGTTAATTTTGGCCATTCTAACTGGTGTAAGGTGGTATCTCAATGTGGTTTTGAGTTGAATTTTCCTGGCAGCTAATCATGATGAACATTTTTTTCATGTATCTGTTAGCCTTTGTATGTCTTCTTTGGAGAAGTATCTGTTCATGTCTTCTGCCCATTTTTTTTACATGATTATCTGTTTATTGACTGTTGAGTTTGAGGAGTTCTTTATAGATCTTGGATATCAGTCCTTTGTCTGTAGTGTCATTTGTGAATATCTTCTCCCATTCCATGGGTTGTCTCTTTGTTTTGTTGACTGTTTCCTTTGCTGTGCAGAAGCTGTTGATCTTGATGAAGTCCCAAAAGTCATTTTCACTTTTGTTTCCTTTGCCTTTGGAGACATGTCTTGAAAGTAGTTGCTATGCCGATGTTGAAGAGGTTACTGCCTATGTTCTCCTCTAGGATATTGATGGATTCCTGCCTTACATTGAGATCTTGTATCCATTTTGAGTTTATCTTTCTGTGGTATAAGAGAATGGTTAAGTTTCATTCTTCTAAACATAGCTGTCCAATTTTCCCAGCATCATTTATCGAAGAGACTGTCTTTTGTCCACTGTATATTTTTTGCTGCTTTGTCGAAGATTATTTGACCATAGAGTTGCAGGTCCATATCTGGACTCTCTACTCTGTTCCATTGGTCTATGTTTTTGTGCCAATACCATGCTGTCTTAATGACCACAGCTTTGTAGTAAAGCTTGAAATCAGGCAACGTGGTGCTCCCAATTTTGTTTTTCTTTTTCAACATTTTCTTGGCAATTTGGGGTCTTTTCTAGCTCCATACAAATTTTAGGTTTCTTTGTTCCAGCATTTTGAAAAATGCCAATGGCATTTTCATCTGGATGGCTGTGAAAGTGTAGATTGCTTTGGGCATCACAGACATTTTAGCAGTGTTTATTCTCTGATCCATGAGCCTGGAATATTTTTCCATCTTTTTGTGTCTTCTTCAGTTTCTTTCATGAGTATTCTGTAGTTCCTCAGGTATAGATCCTTTATCTCTTTGGTTAGGTTTATTCCAAGTTTATGGGTTTTGGTTCTATTGTAAATGGAATTGATTCTCTAATTTCTTTTTCTACACTTTCATTGTTAGTGTATAAGAAAGGAACTGATCTCTGTGCTTTGATTTTGTATCCTGCCACATTACTGAATTGCTATACAAGTTCTAGTAGTTTGGGGGTGGAGTCTTTTGGGTTTTCCATATAAAATATCATGTCATCTGTGAAGAGAGAGAGTTTGACTTCTTTTGAATATTCAATTTGAATATCTTTTATTTCTTTCTGTTTTCTGATTGTTGTTGTTAGGACTTCTAGTACTATATTGAACAACACTGGCAAGAGTGGGCATCCTTGTCGTGTTCCTCATTTCAAAGGGAAGGCTGTCATCTTTTCCCCATTGAGAATGATATTTGCTATGAGTTTTTCATAGATAGATTTTATGAAGTTGAGGAATGTTCCCTCTATCCCTATACTTTGAAGCGTTTTAATCAGGAATGGATGCTGTATTTTGTCAGGTGCTTTTGCTGCATCAGTTGAGAGGACCATGTGGTTCTGTCACATTGATTGATTTGTGAATGTTGAACCACCCTTGCATCTCAGGGATAAATCCCACCTGGTCATGGTGGATAATTTTTTAATGTACTGTTGGATCCTATTAGCTAGGATCTTGTTGAGAATCTTGGCATGCATATTCATCAGGGATATTGGTCTGAAATTCTACTTTTTGATGGGGTCTTTGCCTGGTTTGGGGATCAGGATAATGGTGGCTTCATAGAAAGAGTCTGGACATTTTCCTTCTGTTTCTATTTTTTGAAACAGTTTCAGAAGAATAGGTATTATTTCTTCTTTGAATATTTGGTAAAATTCCTCATGGAATCTACCATGAAACTTCCAACATCATAATTATTGGGATCCTGGGGTGGGGGGGGGTAAAGAAAGAGCAAAGACTAGAAGATATAGTTGAACAAATTCTGGATGAAAATTTCCCTAGTCTGGGGAATGGAACAAGTGTTCATTTCCTAGAGGCAGAAAGAACACCCCTCCCCCAAGATCAATGAATCTAGAAAGACTTCCAGACACTTAATTGTGAAATTCACAAATAATAATTTCAGACAAGAGGTCCTAAGGGCAGCTGGGGGAGGAGATTCCTTACATACAGAGGAAGGACCATCAGAATAACATCAGACCTATCCACAGAAACCTGGAAAGACAGAAAGGGCTGGCAAGACATATTCAGGGCACTAAATAAGAAGAACATGCAGCCAAGAACACTTTATCTAGCAAGGCTGACATTTGAAATGGATGGAGAGATAAGGAGCTTCCAAGACCAGCAAAATTTAAAAGGTATGTGACCACCCAGCCATCACTACAAGAAATATTAAGGAGGGTTCTATAAAAGAAGAAAGAATCCCAAGAGTGACATAGAACAGAAATTTACGGAGACAATCTATAGAAATAAGGACTTCACAGGCAACATCATGTCAATAAAAACTTATCTTTCAATAATCACTTGCAATGTGAATGGCCTAAATGCTCCCATAAAAGTGTTGCAGATTGGATAAAACAACAGGACCCATCCATATGCTGTCTACAAGAGACATATTTGGAACCTAAAGGTACATCCAGACTGAAAGTGAAGGGATGGAGAACCATCTTTCATGCCAACAGGCCTCAAAAGATAGCTGGGATAATGATTCTTATATCAGATAAATTAGATTTTAAGTTAAAGACTGTAGTCAAAGATCCAGTAAGGACACTACATCATTCTTAAAGGGTGTATCCACCAAGATCTAACAATTGTAAATATTTATGCCCCCAATATGGGAGAAGTCAACTACATAAGCCAACTATTAATCAAAATAAAGAGTCACGTTGATATGAATACATTAATTGTAGGGGATCTTAACACACCACTCTCAGTAATAGATGATCCAAGTAGAAAATCAATAAGGAAACTAGGGCACTGAATGACACATTGGACCAGATGGACTTCATAGATATAAACAGAACATTCCACCGAAAACAACAGAATACTCATTCTTCTCAAGTGCCCATGGAACTTTCTCCAGAATAGACCACATACTGGGTCACAAATCAGGGTTCAACTGATACCAAAAGACTGAGATTATTCCCTGCATATTCTCAGACAGCAATGCTTTGAAGCTGGAACTCAACCACAAGAAAAAGTCTGGAAGGAATTCAAACCCTTGGAAGCTAAAGACCATCTTGCTTAAGAATGCTTGGATCAACTAGGAAATCAAAGAAAAACTTAAACAATTCATGGAAACCAATGAGAAAGAAGACACATCTGTCCAAAACCTATGGGATACAGCAAAAGTGGTCCTAAGGGGGAAATACACAGCCATCCAAGCCTCACTTAAAAAAACTGAAAAATCCAGAATACACCAGCTCTCTTTACACCTTAAAGAACTGGAAAATCAACAACAAATTAAGCCAACCCCACACACAAGGAGGGAAATAATCAAGATTAGAGAAGAGATGAATGAGTTAGAAACTAGAGATACTATAAAACACATCAACAAAACTAGAAGCTGGTTTTTTAAAAGAATCAATAAGATCGATGAACCACTGGCCAAACTAATGCAAAAGAAAAGAGAGAGGACCCAAATTAATAAAATTGTTAATGAAAGGGGAGGGATCACGACTAACACTAAGGAAATAGAAAGAATCATCAGAAATTATTATCAGCAGTTATAAGCCAATAAGTGAAGCAACCTAGAAGAAATGGATGCATTCCTGGAAACCTATAAACTTCCAAGATGTAAACAGGAAGAAATTGACAACCAGAATAGACCAATATCTAGTAACGAGATTGAAGCAGTGATCAAAAACCTCCCAAAAAACAAGAGCCCGGGACCTGATGGATTCTTCCTCTTGTCCATGGTTTGCTGTCTTACTGATTGTTGAGAGCTTTAATTATCCATTTTTCAGTGACTTGTCTCAACATGTCTCAACTATCCTTGTAGATACTTTATTCCTCGATGTGTATAGTCACTGAAGACTATTCATCACCTTTCATTTGGCCGGTGAGCTTGTGCTTTGGTGTTTTGACAGGAATTTCCCTGAATGCAAGGAGAATAAGAGAGAGAGAGAGAACAAAACCTTCTGAGTCTTCAGACTGTCTCTGTGGTGGGCGCTCCTTCAACTTTCAATCAGCTTGCACTGTGCCAAGGGATCAACAGGCTTGGGGTCGGAGAGCGTAGAGGCTCCTCCTCAGATGTTTTCTGAGTGGCATTGTTTTTCCTCTGCATAAGCATGTGGCTTTCTAAATTCCTTGGTCTATAGAAGGGCTTTGAAATCCCCTAATTTCTCTGAGACTCTCTTCCGTGCTTTCCTTCTCCATCTTTAGGTTGGGCTGTTGCACTTTTCACAGACAATATTTGGCCCCAGGTGGTTGCACATTGCTCCCTCATGTTTTGATGCTTCCAGCAACACCCACCATGTTTCCAGCCTGGAGGAGTTCCAAGCTAATGAAACAGAAACAAGGGCCCTGTGTCGGAACTCCAGACCCCTTGGATGGATCAGAGCACACATATCCATAGTTTGTGAACAGGGTCTGCACTGGTCCTTCTAGAATCTGGCGTCAGCATCCCTCACCGGATTTGTGGGCTGCCCACCTTCAGCACTGCCCCTAGCTGGGGAGAGGAAGGGCAGGGGCTCATGGAAACACCACAAAACTGTCCTACCATTTTGAAGTCCCCTTTTCCTTAACCCAGCATTAATTAGCATGGTTCCTATAAACTTTGTTTTCCAGAGTTCTGACATAGTTGTTTCTGACAGTTTCTGGTTGTTTTTCAGTGTTTTTGTGCTGGTTTACAGGAAACCAGAGCTGCCTTCTCTGTAATTTTTCTCTTTTGTTTTTTTGAAAAGCAAAATTTTAGGCCCAAATCAATTATTTTTGGTTGGCAAAAAAAATCTGTGAAGTAATCTATTTCCAGAGATATTGAAAATGAAATAACTTCACATTTTCCACCCCTATAACCTCAGAATTTTACAATAGTGACATACTTTAAAAATTCAAACTCTGTTTCTATTACCCTCATGTATTGCTAGCCTTAAAAATGAATCATTTATCGAAATTATCTTGTTATTAAAAATTGAGTCAAAGCATGAAATTGTAACAAATTTACATGTTCGAGTATGAACTGGCATGTGAACATATGAAAGCTTTTTTTACCCAAGGTCAACCCTAGTTCTGAGAACCAAAAACCCCCACCTCCACATCTGCCTCAGGAAAATGTCTTTACTGTAATATATACAGAGTATTACATGAGTTATGCTCAGCACTTAGTTTTGAGATAGAATTTTGATGCTCATATTAATACATTTGAGAACAAAATGGCTTTAGAATTACCAACATTTTCCCATTATGGATCCAAGGTCCTGGTCTAATAATAGATATTGCAGAATATTTGATCTTGTTGTGGCTGCTGTTCTCCCTTTCTGAGATTAGACAGAGACCCTTTAAGGAGCAAGAGGACAAGGAGACATGACAGGCCACCTGGAAATCAGACTGTGACAATGTTTCCAAGAAGAGCCGCACCCTGCCCTCTCCCTCTGTGTCCCAGGCAGGGGTGCAGGACCACCTCAGACAGGCTTCAGGACCTGAGAGTGGGGAAGACCTTCCCCCACTTCCCAAACCCAGATGCAAGAGCTGGAGCTGTGCTGGGCCTATCTTATGCTGTGGGATGATCAACTGGCCCAAATGGCGTACAGATGTTTCCTTTTGTCTTCACAAGACAACAGCTTATATTTTGTTGATCTCCAAGAACGACATAGATGTTAGCTGAGAACGAACAGGAGAAAGAGAGAGTGAAGCTCTCTGAAAGTACGGACATAACAGGAGGGACTTAGACCATACAGAGTGAGGACCAGATCGGACACTGTGGATGTCTGGGACAGATGCCACCACAGACAGACACACCTGACACCACAGCAACTTAGATGCCGCCCCAGCTACCATGAGTGAGAAAGAAGGGACAACCACTAGCTGGGTTTAAATGTCACTAAACAAAATCTAGTGCACATACACCAAAATTACACTGTCTGGCATCAGGCAGAAGAGGCACATCACTAACGTTTAAGGTGACAGGGAAAAAAAAAACAAAACTTCTTTTGCACACCTGGATACACACTTTGTAAAATTAAAACATTTCTGGACTGGAAGAAATCTTTAAAGTTGTCTACTCCAACCTTGTCAGTTAGCCAATAATGGAGCAAAAGTCTGGCGAGGTAAGGAGGCTTGCACAAACTTCTCTTTGGGTTAGTGGCACAGGCAGACCCAGGACCTAGGGTCCTGTCTTGCACTTTATACGTCTTTGCTCTGAATCACACTAAAAGCTACATTTGTGTGACTGCAATACAATCATCATTTCAAAATAGAGGCAGCTCCATGTGAACTGTGAATATACTCACATAGGCTTCACAGGTAGGCAAGTTTGGCATGGCACCTTATTATTCTTGCTTTCAGTGACTGTTAAAAAATACGCTCTCTGGGTGTTAGAAGTAATTTCTGTTTCTGGGCTTGCTAGAGGCAAGGAAAAGGACACTATTATCATCACTACTCAAAACAATAGTTAAAACCACATTTGAATATTTTATCACCAACCTATCTACTATATATCTTTAAATTAGGTGGGAAATCAATCTAGAGTAAATCTGACAAATCTGAAATGGCAAACAGAGTTTGCAAAAATGCAAATTACAACTAGAAAGAAATTATATTAGCTATTTTTCCAGACACTTTTAAAGATTTTTTTATATATATAAATGCTTTGATATATGCTATTTTAAATTTTTATTATTAGATTGATTGTTCCAGGTAAGGGTGAATAAAAACCTTTTGTGTCCTTCTGATTATTTGTTACAATTGTGTTTCCTTTGTCACCAAAGCGGAAGTATAAGCATGTGCAAAATCTTACAAATTTTGTTCATTTGTTTTATGTCGTACTAGTTTTGATAACTTTCCTGATCTAATAACTTTCATTTCCTAACATCAAATCTGACATTTTTCCTATTTTTAAACTTCATGTCTTGCATGTGACTCATTTTAAGCCATTCTTTCCTAAAATTAATAAATGGATATTTTGTCTTCTGTAGTCATTATCACTTAATTTAATTCTCTTTGGTGTTATTTCTAGATGTCACTTATTTATTATGCTAATCACAGGAGCCATAAATAACAGTGAACAAAAATTATGCAAATAATTTTATACCCCTCAGTGCACCTGATAGTCACAACAATCTAGTGAGGTAGAAATCATTTAAAAAAATAAAGATAATAGTAGTAATGATAGAGTGCTATTGATAGGCAAGTTTATTTATCATTCTCAGTGAAAAATGAATTTGTTTAAAAAGCTCAGGGAGTTGAAATTGCCAAGGTCAAATAGCTGATATTCCATATATATTTCAACTCAAGTGTTAACAGAGAATATTTTAGAATAAAGCCATCTTCATTTTAAACCTAAGAAAAATGTTTAATGAATGTAAAGTGATAACATGAAAAAAAATGCAACGTGACATTATTCAGCCATGAGTAAAGAGAAAAAAACAAGTTTCGCCCAATTGCCCAGCTGTGTCCCCTCTTCTCTGACTCCTTCCGAGAGGCCTCCACAGGCCCAGGAGGGAAATTAGATGCACTGTGCTGTCCCCGTATGTTCTCCTAAGAGCGACGTGGTGAGATGAGATGCTCCTGATAAAAATGAAGTCAATAATATCAGGAGTTAAGTCTGTCCTGGGTGTGGTGTTCCGTAACAGACAGAAACGTGCTTGTGTAGGCAGCTGCTGGAGCCCAGTGGTTAGACTTGAGCATATTTAACTTCTGTACATCTGTACTTTGAAAGAACTGTGTATTTGGATTCTGCTCTTGGGTGAAGTGCAGCAGGGTGTGAAATGCAAACACACAACACAATTAAATCCTATTTTAAAGGCACCGGATTGCTGTACGTGGAACAAAGATCCAATGCACTGCTTCTGAGAAAGGAAAGAGCACTTCCTCTCACTTTCCATCCTTTATCTTATTCATAAGATTTATCATTGCCCACATCACACAGGGCGGCCACTTACCTGAAACTCTTACAGCCAAATATCTTTGGGAATTCAGATGTTTCCTGCACATAGAAAAGCAATACAGTGGATATATTCTACTCCCATTATGCTCCTCTCAGGATTTGGGGCAGAAACCCCAGAGCAAGCACAGTAGTATTTCTGTAACAAAGATATGAATATTCCCTGTGATTGTGATGAACAAAATTATGAAGAGTCTTTTGTTAATTCGGGCCAGGGGAGGGCAGGTGAGTTACGACAAAACTTTTGGTTTTCAGAAGTTGTTTTTTTTTTTTTAATTTCAGAATTGTGCCATAGACAGCATGGAGATTTATGATATTTTTATCATTGTCAGTAATTGTCTATCTGCCCTACTAAAATGCATGTCCTGTCAGGGCAGGGACCCTTCAAATGTGGCAGTACATGACTCCTTAGGAGCTCTCATAAAGTGAATGAATGATGCTTTGCAAAAGGGATGCCCAGGAAACAAACAAAAAAGGAGCTGCTTTGTCAACCACAAAACAAATCTGAGTGCTCTTTTATGTCTTCATCAGTCTGGAGTCACTAGTAACAAGACTTTTCTGCACAGCACATTTGGGTGTCTCGAAAAGTTACAATCCTCATATATATTGAGACCAGAACTACTGTAAATGTTTACTGTAGATGGAGTCTGGAGAATCATGATAACATAACATTTCTAACATTTCCTACTTGAAAAGGGGAAGTAATTTTGCTCATGAAGATGATCTCTGTAAGAGCTCATCATTGAAAAGCACCACTTCTTCCTGGGGAATGGCAGTTTATAAACAACATACTATGAACATTTTGTGTAGTAAAAATGCAAGAACAGGGGTCATCCCAATACACAAATAGATACTAACAGCCCATTTAGCAGGAGAAAATAGGAAGAATATAAGATTTACATTGTATCCATTTAAAAAACATTTTTCTTCATACAAAGTATCTCAGCTGTTCATGCTACAACAATCTGATTTTAAATCTAATTTAAATTAGATCCTGAGAGGTCACATAGAACTTATGTCTAAATCATGTGGGGGTGGAAAGTGGAAAAGCTACCTAGGAGTCAATTTTTTAAAAAACATAAATGAGTACAATTTATAAAAATGCACCGATCAACTAGTCTTCATCTTGCCTTACGGGAATGGATAAAATCTGTTGCCAAGATACACCAATGAAAATAATGCCCTTGACCTTGTCCCTGAGCTCATAGGATGTGTTTTTCTTTTCTTAAGCAGCAAAAACAGTACAAGAATGTCAATTAGAGAGGCATGAAAGCACCAGAAGAATCTTCTGGTAATAAGGACTGAGATAGAAAAAGCACCAGTTCCAGCTGGTAAAAAACTGTGGGGCTTGACAGAAGCTTCACTGTTGTTCAGGGTGTGCGTGAGTGGGAGCCCCCAGGGAAGGAAGTTTCCTGATGAAGGAAAAGCATGTGCAAATCCACCTCAGGGGAACCATGCATGACAGAGACAATGGCCTAAGCAGAAATCAGCACTCAGCTTTGGTTTCCAGTGTGACCAGGGATTAAGCATTTACGTCTCCCAGATCCTTCCCAGGGACTGTCACAGTACTTAACAGCCTTGCTGGAGAAGCAGCTTGTAAATGAACAGCTAAATTGTATATTCTGTTTGCCGACATAGCCTTCTTCTGACCACACTGATTTGGGGGAGAATGGGTGGAGAAAAAAAATGCAGAATAGCTTTGAAATATGATTTAAATGGCATCATCCCTACGTAAAATATACCTGACCGTGTCCACATTTACAAATATCATCCGGTGTTGGTTAGTATTTCCTCAATGCTTTATGCTGCTCTGTACATCATAAAACCCAAGCAGAAAGCACATGACGGGAAAGCAGTAAGGCAGTGTAACCTTCAAGAATGTGGCCTTTGCACTCTGGAAAACAGCATGGAGTTTTCTCAAAAAGTTGAAAATAGAGCTACCCTATGACCCAGCAACCACACTACTGGGTATTTACCCTAAAGATACAAATGTAGTGATCCAAAGGGGCATGTGCACCTGAATGTTTATAGCAGCAATGTCCACAATAGCCAAACTATGGAAAGAAACTGGAGGGCCATCAACAGAAGAATGGATAAAGAAGACGTGGTTTATATATATGCAATGAAATACTATGCAGCTGTCAAAAGAAATGAAATCTTGCCATTTGCAATGATGTGGATGGAACTAGAGAGTATTCTGCTGAGTGAAATAAGTCAGTCAGAGAAAGACACTTATAATCTCTGATATGAGGAATTTGAGAGGTAGGGCAAGGGGGTTAAGGGGTAGGGAAGGAAAAAATGAAACAAAATGAGATCGGGAGGGAGACAAACCATAAGAGACTTTTAATCTCACAAACAAATTGCGGGTTGCTGGGCAGTGGGGGAGGGGGGGTAGGGAGAGGGTGGTTGGTTTATAGACACTGGGAAGGGTATGCTATGGTGAGTGCTGTGAGGTACGTAAACCTAATGATTCACAGACCTGTACCCCTGAAATAAATAACACATTATATGTTAATAAAAAGAATTTTTAAGGGGCGCCTGGGTGGCTCAGTGGGTTAAAGCCTCTGCCTTCGACTTAGGTCATGATCTCAGGGTCCTGGGATCGAGCCCCACATCAGGCTCTCTGCTCAGCAGGGAGCCTGCTTCCTCCTCTGTCTGCCTGCTTCTCTGCCTACTTGTGATCTCTGTTTGTCAAATAAATAAATAAAAATCTTAAAAAAAAAGAATTTTTAAAAAAAGAATGTGGCCTTTGAAATTTGACCAGTATGAGTCCCAGAACAACACTGGCTGAATTAGTAATCATAAGCAAATGACCTAATTTGTCAAAGCCTTAACATATCTTACATGGCAATTACAGATAAAGCCAGTAAAGCACTCAGGACAGAGTTTGAGTTTAGCATGGTCAGCTGTTGGTATTATCACAACTCATTGGTTTTACTGCTGAGTATTGTTCAAGAAATGGTTTGTGATAATTTATAGATATTTTAAATTTCACAAGCAACATTAAAATATGGCTAATAGAATTGTCATCAACTTGTCACTTTAATAATTATTATAGTCTTACATAATCTTCTGCATCATAACAAAACTTATTTTTAAGTGTCACAGTTGTTATCCTCCTCTGCAGGGATGAGTTCTCCCCCTGTGCTCCTCGCGTTGGAGCGTGCCACATAAGGTTGCCTATGTGCAAAGCAGCGTTCACAAGGCAGCCTTTGCAGATCAGCACGCCTGCCTCAGTGACATCAGTGCCCATGACAGACCTTGGGGATTGTGGTTATTTTACAGGAAATGGGTAGCTTGAAGAAATGAGAGGTAATGAAGGTTGCTGCAAAGACTCAACTCAGATTGCATCCACTGAAATCACTTAAATGTCAAGTCTGGATGTTTCTTTGTTAGTAAACATTTCCATTTTTCTGAGTAATTTGGTTATTGGCTTCAATTTAACTTTTATACTAGAAAAGCATAGGGCTTTCAGGACTTGACAATAATGGCAACTTCAACACAGATTTCTCAGAATCCTCATTTGACACCATAATATGTAGGACATGTCTTGCCCAGTGGGAAGGAAACATCTTTCGGATAGATGACAGTTTCCACTGCCAGGAACAAAGTATGTCTCACCCTATCAGCAGCCCTGCATGCGTCTTCCACTCCAGGGTACTCTGAAGAGAATATATATGTCATGCATCCCATATTTTGTGGGAAAATTCCAACCACACACACCAAATAGACAGAAATGAGATTTTCATTATAAGATAGCAAAAATCACATTATTTTCTACTCCTTCATATTAACTCACAAGGCTGCTTCAAGAAGTATGCAAGAATTTCTGCTTATAGTTGTGAAGAGAAGTGTGATTTATATGTATGAAATTCTCAATTTCTATAACCTTTAATTATTGTTAAATAGACTGAGAATAAACCAAAGTTATTATTTGTAGGCTTTCCTCAATCTGTACCCAACACAGTCACTTTCTACTTACTTTCTTACTTTTTACTTACTTTCTACTTTGCACTTACTACTGGAAACTGTTTCAAGATTTCCCCTTAGTGAACCTTAACTCTATTGGCAACATTTGTAAGAAAACAAAAACAAAAACTAGTAACTAGTGGCAGGCATTAATACATTTTCTTCTTGGATTTATACCATTAATCCCTTTCCAAAGAAGGCTCTGAGGTAGTTAGCCTTTAAACAATTACTTTCAATCAATTGATAGAACAACTTCATCTAATTTTTTTCTTAGACCATCACAACAGCCGTATGAATGTATTTGCTATTATTGTGAGAAATTTATGATTGAAAAAACTGTCTTGGAGTGGTCAGGTGACTGGTCCAAGACCATATGGCCTCCAAATTCCACAGCCAGAGCTCCAATCGGGATTGACTTAACCCAGATCTCTACTGAATGCTTCCCACTCCACCATATTCCTGCATAAAGGCAATGTTGGAGATTTGTAAAAGATACAGAATAGATTTTTCTTATGTAGTTAAGCTTGAGTCCATACCCAGCACTCAGAATGAACAAGAATTTAAGAGCATGCTAAATTTCTAGTCACCCTTACAAGCCTTAGACCTTACTTTGTTCCAAGTTACAAAGTCATCACGGGGCAGCTGGAGCCAAACTCTTCCAACACAGCAGCAAACCCTGCTCTTGAATCATTCAGAAGCCCTTATGATGCTGGCATGGACTATGATGATTATGATCTTCAAGCAGACCTAATAGATGTCTACAATCTCGAGTTCTTCATCTGGTACATTTGGATATGCTGGGTATTTCCAGCTTCCTCAGCTATGACACTAGAATCATTCATGACTTTAAAAGCCCCCAGAATAGTCAGAAAGTCCAGTTCTGGGGAAATATTGTGTATTGTCTTAAAGACAGCAACTGAGACTAGGGTTGATGACTACACTCAGTAGCAAGAAACTAATGGTCTTGTTGATCCTGAATGGATCATCCCAGAGAAGCCATGGGTAACTTGTGTTCTTTATTTACTATGATCCAGGGCTCAGAATTTCTCCTGCAATACAGAGTTAACACTTGTTATTAAAATATAGGTAACCTGGATTTAGCTTTGACACACCATATTTACTTAGATAATGAGCCAGCATTTAAAACAAAAGGACTGTAAACCAGTTTCTGGAGGATAAATTATAACTGGAAATAAATCAATTAGGGGAAATCTAACTAGATACAATTTCATCTCAGAAGATATCTTGTAATTGAAACCTGAGTCATGTTACCAGGTCTAAATCTTTCCATTGCTAAGGAGTCTTCAAATATGGCCTCTAATCTAAAAGCTTTCCTCTAAAAAAATCTATGTGGTTCCAAGATTCATTGTTTGTGTATAACACCCAGTGCTCCATGGAACACTACATAAAAAATTAATGATGTATTGCATGGTGACTAACATAACACAATAAATATTAAAATTAAATATATAAGTTAAACTTAAATCTATATGTGTCTACATGTCAGACAGATCTAGATTCAGAATTTTCTACTTTCCCAGTTTGGGGAAGTTACCTAACATCACAGGATCTCAATTTCTCATTTGAAGATGAGAGTAAGAGCATGTGGTTTCAATATTATTCTATTTATCATACCTAGCGTATGGAAGTTAAGCTGTGATTTCGAGTATGAAAATGTCATAGCACTCTGATGCCTTGATATGTGGTGTCCTCACACCACTAAAACTGGGCTCTCCGTTTTCATTTTTTTTTTTTGTAACTTTGTAAAACAAGAGTTTCTACTGTCTGTCGGCAATTGACTCATCCCCCTAATAATTGGCCAGCTCAGAGAAAATGTGATGTTCATGGATAAGGTTTTGGAAATCTCTCTTTATGTTTTATTTTATTTTATTATTTCATTATATTTATTATTTTCTCTCCTTATCTTTCAAAGTCTGTTGCAACCTGTGGACTAATCCCCATATGCCCTCATCTTATGTGCCATGGAAGAGCTGTAAAGACCAGAAGGGATGGGTAAGGCAGACATGTCACCACCGCTGAGCACAGAGCATCTTCATATATGACAAGTGGTATGTCTATACACAGACGGTTAAATTGTAAGGACCCTCCAGGTTCCACACATTTCACAATAATCTTTTAAAATAACGCTTCTACTTGCGTAAAACCCTGAGAAAATTACAAAGTTGTCCATTTATTCTCTAGCTTTTGAAATTTCATCACCCATTTCCCTAAGGTAACAGACAGCAATATCTTAAATCTCCAAACACAGGAAGTCACATTTGCATTATATATGATGTCAATATTTTCCTCACTTCTTAGATAATTTTTTAGAAAGTTAAGTGTAGACTTTTAGTTCATATTAATGGATGTTTGTGATTAATTATTCTCTACCACATTAGGATTTTTTTATTGGCAAAATGGATGTCAATGTTGAAGGAGGTCTAGTAAGGTAGAGAATTTTTACATCCATTTGCCACAAACTGTCTTCCTTATAACTTGCTGTAAAAAGAGAACTACTATTTTCCTAACATTTTGAAGTAGCTTATTTCTTTTTCAAAACCAAATTTTGGCTTAGTGTGTAGTTTTCAAGTTTATCACTCAGGGACTTGATACAGGTTTTTGTTTTTTTTTTTAATAGTATGCATACGTCTTCTTCGATTTCTTTCATGAGTGTTCTGTAGTTCCTTGAGTACAGATCCTTTACCTCTTTGGTTAGGTTTATTCCCAGGTATCTTATGGTTCTTGGTGCTATAGTAAATGGAATCGATTCTCTAATTTCCCTTTCTGTATTTTCATTGTTAGTGTATAAGAAAGACACTGATTTCTGTACATTGACTTTGTATCCTGCCATGTTACTGAATTGCTGTATGAGTTCTAGTAGTTTGGGGGTGGAGTCTTTTGGGTTTTCCATATAAAGTATCATGTCATCTGCGAAGAGAGAGAGTTTGACTTCTTCCTTGCCAATTTGAATACCTTTTATTTCTCTTTGTTGTCTGATTGCTGTTGCTAAGACTTCTAATACTATGTTTAACAAGAGTGGTGAGAGTGGGCATCCTTGTCATGTTCCTGATCTCAACAGGAAGGCTGTGAGCTTCTTCCCATTGAGGATGATGTTTGCTGTGGGTCTTTCATAGATAGGTTTAATGAAGTTGAGGAATGTTCCCTCTATCCCTATACTTTGAAGCGTTTTAATCAGGAACAGATGCTGGATTTTGTCAAATGCTTTTTCTGCATCAATTGAGAGGACCATGTGGTTCTTCTCTCTTATTGATTTGTTCTATCACATTGATTGACTTGTGAATGTTGAACCACCCTTGTAAGCCAAGGATGAATCCCACCTGGTCATGGTGGATGATCTTTTTAATGTGCTGTTGGATCCTGTTTGCTAGGATCTTGTTGAGAATCTTAGCATCCATATTCATCAGTGATATGGGTCTGAAATTCTCCTTTTTGGTGTGGTCTTTGCCTGGTTTGGGGATCAGGGTAATGCTGGCTTCATAAAAAGAGTCTGGAAGTTTTCCTCCTGCTTCAATTTTTTGAAACAGCTTCAGGAGAATAGGTGTTATTTCTTCTTTGAAAGTTTGGTAGAATTCCCCAGATGGAAAACCATTCCATGTTCTTGGATCGGAAGAATAAACATTGTTAAAATGTCTATACTACCTAGAGCAATCTATACTTTTAATGCCATTCCCATCAAAATTCCACTGATATTTTTCAAAGAGCTGGAGCAAATAATCCTAAAATTTGTATGGAATCAGAAGAGACCCCGAATCGCTAAGGAAATGTTGAAAAAAAAAATAAAACTGGTGGCATCTCATTACCCGATTTCAAGCTTTACTACAAAGCTGTGATCACCAAGACAGCACGGTACTGGCATCAAAACAGACACATAGACCAAGGGAACAGAGTAGAGAGCCCAGATATGGACCCTCAACTCTATGGTCAAATAATTTTTGACAAAGCAGGAAAAAATATACAGTGGAAAAAAGACAGTCTCTTCAATAAATGGTGCTGGGAAAATTGGACAGCTATATGTAGAAGAATGAAACTCGACCATTCTCTTACACCGTACACAAAGATAAACTCGAAATGGATAAA